>BQNB010149279.1:0-16190 GCA_026074375.1 Tanacetum coccineum | reverse complement strand
GGTAAAATTTATGTTCTCATATATGACTGGTTGATTTGATTGCATATGCAAATAGCGAATTAATAAGTGACTTATATTAATAGCAAAAAGAATTATGACATTTCTAAAGTTAGTGACTCCTAATGCAGATCGAATATAAAAACAAGCCACACAAACACAAGAACTAATCCGAAATTCTCAAAAAGAGAAATTTTCTTTTCTAATAAATTCGTAGGTTTCTCAAAAGCTTCCAGAGACAACCCTAAAATCGTCCTTAAAAAGGAGGATAAGTTCTCAAGAAAATGGAAACAAAATCTCATACAAAACATAATTGATTATGTCTAAAATAAGGCCTGAAAATAGAAAAACCCCATTTTGAGGCCCGAAAGGCCCAAAACTGACAGGGCTCATGATATATCTATGAGTCTTAACCGTTGGGCCATTTTAGAGTGACCATACGAATTTTAGCCCAATCCGCTATAGAAATTTGTTGCCGCAAATTAAGCGCCTAGCGTATTTGTCACGTTGACTCGCTCGTTAACCGTACCTGTATCATCCTCCCCTTCTTAAAAAAAGCCTCGACCCTGAGTCTGGGTCATCATCACTATCTCCTTTGTATGGCGACAAATCTGCAACATTAAAAGTGGCAGAAACATTAGAATGACCAGGAAGCTCGATCTTGTACGCTTGTCGTTGATCTTTTTAAGAACACGAAAAGGACCATCTTCTCGCGGTTTCAACTTCCCAAAATGCCCTGCTGGAAAAAGATCCTTACGAAGATGAATCCAAACTAGATCACCCTCCCGATACAAAACCTGTTTATGAAGCTTATCCGCATGTTGCTTGTATTATGTATTATGCTGAATAATTTATTCTTGAACTGACCGATGCAACTCTTTAATCTGCTCAGACTGGTCAGCCCCTTCCTTACTAAATTGCCCCACCTCTGGAATAGGGACCAAATCCCGAGGAGTAATTGGATTCCGTCTATACATAACTTCAAAAGGACTCTTATCTATAGTGTGATTAACTGACCTGTTATAGACAAATTCAGCTTGTGGAAGTATAAGATCTCACTCTTTGGCATAGTCCCTAATTAAACAGCATAAAAGATTTCCTAAGCTTCGATTAACAACTTTAGTTTGTCCATCAGTTTGGGGATGATGGGAAATACTAAATTGTAACTTAGACCCTAAACGAGTCCATAAAGTACGCCAGAAATGACTCACAAACTTGACATCTCGATCAAAAGTAAGAGTTTTAGGAACACCATGCAACTTCACAATTTCTGCAAAATACAACCTCGCTACTTGACTAGCATCAAACGTTTTCGAACAAGGTACAAAATGAGCCATCTTCAAAAATCGATCAACAACTACCATAACAGAATCTTTAGCTCGCTGAGTACGAGGCAAACCTAAAACAAAATCCAAACTGACATCTTCCCATGGAGCAACAGGAACAGACAAAGGAGTATACAAACCTGCATTACTACTATGAGTTTTGGCAATGTGGCATGTACGACACCTCTCAAGAAGCCTGTTGACATCACGTTCCATCTTGGGCCAATAAAACTGTTCACGAAGTAGGGCCAAGGTCTTATCACGCCCAAAGTGACCCGCTAATCCACCTGCATGACCCTCTAAAATAATAGCTTCACGCAAAGAACAAAGAGGAATACATAACCGCGCACCTTTAAACAAATAACCATCCAGCTTGGAAAACTGCTGAAAAGGACCATTATCACATTTACTCCATATCTCCCTAAAATCAGGGTCATCGCAATAAAGCCCACGAAACGAATCAAAACCTTGCACTCGAATCTGCATAGTGGTAATTAACGAATGACGACGACTGAGCGCATCCGCAACCTGATTATTCGACCCAACCTTATGTCGAATAACGAATGAAAAAGCCTGAATAAATTCCACCCACTTAGCATGGCGAGGCTTCAGCTTATGTTGCCCATTAATAAATTTCAAAGCCTCATGATCAGAAAACAGGACAAATTCATTAGAAAGTAAATAATGTCGCCAAGTATCCAAACTACGAACAATAGCATAAAATTCCTTATCATAAGTGGAATACTTGCGTCTCGCATCATTCAGTTTTTCACTAAAGAAAGCAATTGGCCGCTGATTTTGACTTAGAACACCACCAATGCCCACTCCAGAGGCATCACACTCAACCTCAACATGAAAACTTCAATTCATCAAAAATTAGTAAAGCAAAACAGGAGCTTCGGTTACCTTAGCCTTTATAATGTCAAAAGCCTTGGCAGCCTCACTTGTCCAAGTGAATCGACCACCCTTCATACATTCAGTTAAGGGCGCGATTATAAAACTAAAATTTTAGATAAAACGCCAATAGCAAGGATGCTAAACACCGAGAAAACTGCGAAGTACATGAATAATGTAAGGTTTGGCTAACTAAAAATCCCTCAACTTTGCAATGTCTATTTTTATGCCAGCTGACCAGTAAAAAAATCCCCCAAAACAGTCGCTTCTGTCACAAAAAAGTGACATTTTTTCCCATTAGCATATAATTTGTGAGCCCGTAAAACAGAAAATATTTGCCGAAGGAAATGGAACAAATGCGCTCAAGACTACTTGCTATATATCAAAATATAATCCAAGTAAACGACAACAAAATGACCAATAAAAGGTTTAAAAACCTGATTCATTAGGCGCATGTACTCGGCGCATTAGACAGCCCGAAGGGCATAACCATCCACTCGTACAATCCATCTCGAGTTTTGAAAGCTGTCTTCCATTCCGTCCAGGTCGCATCCGAATATGATGATATCCACTCCTCAAATCAATTTTTAGAAAAATGGTAGATACTCATGTATAGCTTGTCAAGAAAACATCAATCACGACATAGAAAAAAAACGATACATGATCGTTAACGTTGTCACAAGCATTACTATCAATACACATCCAAAAAGTCCCCTATGTTTTGGAACCAACAAGGAAGAAACTGCACACGGACTCATACTCTCCTGAATCAACCCTTTCTCCAGCAACTCAGTCACTTGTCTCTGAAGATCCGCAAACTCCTTCGGATTCAAGCCGATAATGTTTTGTGTTCGGAATAACGGAACCTGGAAAAAAATCTATGCAGATTCTGAATGTCTCTTATAGCCATTAATCCAGGGGTAATGTCATCAGGAATCAAACAGCAAGCTCCCTAAGCAATGGCTGACTTGTAGGGAGCCTATGATTGAAATAGGTTTACTTTATCAACCACAAGAGTAAACACATATACTATTTTTCATAAGTCCCCCACAAATATTCTTTTTCATAAACAACATAAGAACCCACATACCTTGTCAACGAGAATCAAAGAACTAAAGTAATGTTCACATACGCATCCTACTTAAAGCTGTAAGAGTTTTGGAACCCGTCATGGTTTTGTTTTCCTATCACCTTGCCGAAGGAACCCTAATAGAATGTGAGCCACATCCATCGGTATAACTTCACACCACACTTCATATTTATAATTCTTACCAATAGAAAACTGCACAAGACAATGTTTACTGACTTTAACAGTGTTCCTTTTTTTAACCAAGTTAACTGGTACGGTTCAGGATGGTCTTCTGTCTTCATTCCTAACTTCTCAACCATATATGTAGAAACGACATTCTCACGACTGCCCCCGTTTATAATCATATCACAAATTTTCCCATTGGAAGTATACTTGGTTCTAAAAATGTTGTTATGAAGCCACGAATTATCATCGACCAGATTTTGAAACAGCCACATTTAGACACAAAATAACCAAACTCCGTCTCCATGATCAGGATATAACCAACTCATCACCTGTTTCAACTAATACAGGTTCTAGCATCGGTATCAAATAAATCGGATCCTGCGTCATCAGTATGAAGGCCAGTGTTTCATAAATCAAAAAGTCACTTGCATAAAGCCCAATCTCACTACACCTTGTAACAAGAGGGACATTGTAACAATGTTCTGTAGTATTACCTTGCAGCCGAGGTTGTGGGGGTGGTGGTTTTAGGTGCTGTAGGGGGAGCGGTTCTGGTAGGTGGGGTGAAACGACTAGTGGAACCCCTACTCTTTGCCTTAATATGTTTTTCAACCTTTAAAGTTAAACGACAAACATCCGTATAAGGTTGAAGACTTACAATATCAACAATTTCAGGCTTAAGGACTCCCAAAAACCGTGCGACAACCTGCTCTTCTTCTTTAACTACATCACATGACAAACCAATTAGTCCACAAACGAAGCTTATCAAACTCATTGATAACCTCTTCCACAGTCATGTTCCGTTGGGACAGATTATGATAGCCAAGAAAAGCCTCTTGACGATGATTTTCTGGTAGAAACTTAGCCTTCATTAGTTTCTTCATCTTTTCCCAAGTCTCGACCTTCGATTTCCCTTCAATTCGTCGCCTCTTATTAAGATGATCCTACCATAGCAAAGCATGTTGTCGAAGCTTGATGGCCACAAGTTTCACTTTCAGCTTGTCATGAATATCCCGCACATCAAACACCCATTAAACTGTACTCAACCAATCAATAAAATCATCCGGATGAACCTTACTTGTAAACTCAGGGATCTCAATCTTTAATCCAAGACTGCGAATAGGATCATCGCGATATCTATCATCTCAATCTACATCATAGAATCAATATGAAGAGGTTGAAAAGATTATTACATACCAAGGTTTCCTTCGCCAAAAGGATTGACGTCCACTAATCCCCTCGTCCTAGATGTTGGGCTCAATCTTATCTCTTCTGTCGGTGAGTCCGGCCGTAATTGCTAGAGCTCGAGTTCTTGGATCCGCTGTTGCATCCTTTCAATCGTCTCTACATCACGAGGATCATGAGCAGGAGGTGCTGGTTCCGCATCAGCTTTCTTTCTACCACGTGTGTACATGATCACCTAAAGGATCTGATGCCAAATAATGCAGATCGAATATAAAAACAAGCCACACAAACACAAGAACTAATCTAAAATTCTCAAGACAAGAAATTCTCTTATTTATTAAATTCGTAGGTTTCTCAAAAGCTGCCAGAGACAACCCTAAAAATCGTCCTTATAAAGGAGGATAAGTTCTAAATAAAAAGGAAACAAAATCCCATTCAAAACATAATTGATTTTGTCCAAAATAAAGCCTAAAAATAGAAAAATGCGATTTTAAGGGCCCAAACGGCCCAAAACTGAGAGGGCTCACAGCAAAGCGATGAATCTTAACCGTGGAGGACGGTTTTCGATACCATGGCCTAATGTACAGCCTCAATCCCCTACAAAACTTTGTTTGCTGCAAATAAAGCTTCAAGCTAATTTGTCACGTTGACTCGCTCGTTGACCGCATCTGCATCATGATAGCTTGCTCCCATCTGATGCGATTATATGACTTCATGATTATTTTTATGCTCAATGATTAATTGCATATCTATTAAATGCATGTCTATTATAAAAGGCGTTGTCTGTTTCTAGAGATTTTGCATAAATAACTCTATTTCATCAAAATGACACGATGCTCCTAAATGCCTGAATGCTAACATGTTTAACATAATATTACAAATTAAAATTATCATTTTTTGTTGCTTCATCTTACATGACTTACATGTAAATTGTGCACCTACACTATGTTAGTCTAATGTATGACAATTAAGGTTTAAATGTCATATAGTCTTACACATTAATCTTGTTGATTATTATGTTGATGCATGCTTATATAAACTGCAATTCTTAAATCAGTATTGACTTATACTATCTATTGTATAATATTTATTTACACATAATATCTTTCTTCTTGTCCGGTCACTAATCTAAATTATCAAAGATTCATAAAATGGTCTTAAATCTTCAAGATTCTTCTTCACTAACATTTTCTTTATTCATCATTTCCTTTCTATTCAATAATCCGACTCTTTGTTACGAAAAATTTAGATCAAATCTAATACCCTTCCCAAGAGGTTTGACAACTTAAATATTTCATACCGAGATATTTCAAAGTATCTTTAACTTGCAATCGCAAACGTTAAAGGTCATATCTGAAAATCCCTATTCAAGCCTTTTAACAACATTAGTTAAAACGCTCTCCATTTCTCTTCGACGAAACATTATTTCTCTTCGACTAAAATATTCTTTCTCTTCGATGAAACATTCTTTTCACTCTCAATCGACGAAACAACTTTTTGTCTTCGATCACCACCTCTTTCTCCTCACTTAACCAACGCCTCTTCAACCATAGAGTTTTCTAAAGCTCTTCCTCCACTTATTTATGCTACCCACCTTTAAGACAACCGTATACCTCTCGTGTGATAGCCCTCTATGAACATTGGCAATGCTCGAGAAGAGCTACATAACTTTGTGAGTGTAGTTTATCGTAACCACCATCCGTCTTGACACTGTCAAGCTCGTCGCCTCCATCTTCGTTTAGTATATCATCTTAAAACAATTATACTTCAAAAAATATATTATAAATAATTAAATACCTACGAAACACACGAATATACGACACCAATACCAACATGGACAAATTCCACCAAGTACACAACACCATTCGAATATATTCGTCTAAAGACCATCGCCGACAATCTTCATTACCCCATAATCAGATTCATTCATTAATAATCTTCTGTCAAGTGTTTAATGAAAATAATAAAACACATTCCATAAATCGATCTCTCTTATCATCTAGTTTCTGATTCTGTTCCGAGTTCTATAATCTAGACGATACAACTTAATTACGTCATCCGTAGTTTATGTTGAAGCATGTTTTAAGTGTCGAAATGCAGATTAAAATGTCACTCCCTTCACAAAATTTGTCAAAAACCAAGTCTTCTCCTATTGGCGGTTCGGCGGCCCCCAGAACTATTCTGGCTGCCCCCAAATATGTCTGGTGACCGCCAGAACATCTTGAGATATCTGTCATTGTCTTTTTTCAAATCAAAAAACCTACACCCCCTTCACATCTTTTGGGTGCTAGAAGCTGACTCTACTTTACACCCAATCTATGCCTAACATCTCTCTAAAAGATCATGGAGTCATTCTTCTTATCTTAATTTCTCATAAAGAACTGATTCTTATGTTGTCAAGAGACTTCATAATGAAAAGTACTCATTCTCCAACACAATTCAATACAATCGAAGATAACCTACAATCTATCATTACACAATAAATTCCCTCACATACAAATCTTGCTCCTCACATCTCGTAAACGTCTTTTCTCACCTCAAATGGTCTTTACGTTCGAGACGTTTTCTTCACACTTCAAACTTCCCTTTACACTTATAATAAGTCTTATCTTCTCTAACGTTTCCTCTCACTGTCTAAACATTTCTTCACTTTAATAGTCCTTTTTACTATAAAATTTCCAACTATGAATCTCTCCTAACTCAATTATTTCATCCGAAATATTTAAGTAATTTGCTAAATGAAAATGTCACTCATTCGCCAAACTTTCCACTTTCTAGAAAGTGAAGAACATAAACAAGATATTCAATCTTCAAGTGTTATTGAGTCACCACATTGTTGAGTCTCTTATTATTCTTCCACCATGAAAGAACTACCACCTCATTTTACATACCCACCTTTGTTTCCTTAACATTTCAACCATCAAAACAACCAAAACAACACTTTTTAATTCCCATCATCCCTTTGTCTTGATAGATCACATACACCTCAATTTTTTAAAAAAAGTGCAATTGATTATATTCAAAATTTTTCCTATCAACCACATCGTCAACAACGTTTCCTTCTTAGTCTCGCTCATCCTTTCTCATTTTCGGCTCTATAGAATCATTTTCATTAACATTCAAGAGCACATCGTCTCCATCCTCATCTTATTTTTCTTTTTATCTCTTTAAAGTATATATTTTGGCATATTTTCGCCAAGATATTACGTGTCATTCGTCTACCTTTAAAAAAGTCATTCTCATAATATTTTTGTGTCAATCAATAAACGAATCTCATTTTCGTTTGTTAAAAGTCGGTCTACTCTTTGTCCTTAAACATATGTCTTGAGTCTTTTAATTATATCATTTAGGTTGTTAATTTTAAAACAATGATTGCATGTGTCTAGCTTCTAACTTTTTTTTAAAGTTCCATACTTTATAATACTAACACCTAAAATGCATGTCTAGTTCCCCGCTAATATCTTGCAATATATATATATATATATATATATATATATATATATATATATATATATATATATATATATGCACTTGTCTACTAACTTTGTTTTGTAGCACACATCCATATCTTGATTCCTTGGTGTCCCAAACAAGGGGGAGCATACACCGAGGGGAGCACTTGCAAGCGTTCTACTCATTTAAATTGCACTCATTAAACTTCTTGAGATTCAATGACAATTTATTTGATCCATGGATCCGCTAGAGTCAATATACAAGGAATGTAATTATCATGGGGATGCAATGAACAAGGGGGAGCTCGAAGATATGTGGGTAAATAGCAAGGAGCTGATTAAACCGTGATGATAGAAGACTTCACTGGGATGATGCAAGCTCACTTTTATAGGAAGATAGGATTGGGGATTGTCAAATATGATGAAGGGCTCATCATAACTCCAAAATAATTCAACCTCTTTCCACTTCAAAATCACCTTCAACCCTCAGGTTTCTTCTAATACTTTCCACTTATATACTTGAAGTACCTACAATTCTATCATCTTACAATCTCAATCTAACACGACCACTCTAAATTAACAAGAAACATAAAACCACCTCAACCTTATTTCTCATATTTCTTCTCATTCCTCCAACCTATATACTTGGAGCACCTACCTTTTCTTCATTCCTTCAACCTATACACTCGAAACACCTACTTTTTCTTCATTCCTCTCATGTCTTATGACCTCCTCTTAACTATCCAAGAAACACATAAATCATCTTCAACCTTTATCTCTCACATCTTTTTCTTCATACCTTCATTCTATATACTTGGAGCACTCACCTTCTTTTTCATATATTACCTTCAAAAATATAACACTTGGAACACACTACCTTCTCATGTAATCCTCTAACCTATATACCTAAACACTTACCTTGATTTTTCATAACTCCAACTAAATGCTCCAACCTATATCCAAGGAACTCCTTTTTGTTTCGACAAAAAAGGGAGAAGGAATGTAAATAAGTAACTTTTAAACTTTACAATGTTTAATAGTTTACATATTTTGTCATCACCAAAAAGGGGGAGATTGTTAGTGCAAATATTACGATATTTAATCTATACATTCTCACTATGTTTTGGTGACGACAAACATGTAACTTGTAAAACATAACGTAAAGTTTACAAGTTACATTTATTAACTCACCATCCTTATCCACCACAAATATACATTTATTAACTCGATCTCGACATCTCCGAGAACTCTACTCCATAGGGCTTCACTATTTTGATTCGGGCTAAGCAAACGGGATTAGCGCTAATAGAATTCAGTCCCATTAGCCCAATAGATTCGGCCTATCAAGGCTCATAAGGCTCAATCAAAGCTACAAGAAAGATGGGAGGGAAACTATCTAATTTGAGTACAGCTCTAAAATATAGAGGGAAACTAGATTGATTCATGTTTTTATCCAAACACTCTTTTAACCATTGACAAAAGAGATCTTTCCAAGGCAAGACTTTTCTATAAAAGGCAAGAGGCTCTTTCCCTCCTCCTCTCCTTTACTGAAAGAGCCACAAAAATCGAACACATATATATAGAGTTTTTCTTTCTTCATCTTTGATCATGGTTCTTGCATAAGGCATAAATCATGGTTACACTCTATGTTAGTTTACACTAATACCAAGAGTTTATGTATTAAAGTAAATGATGTCACACATGAAAGTGATCATCCTTGATGCTTGTATATCATGAATAAGATGGGTGGGTATGCATAGTAAGTGATGGTACATATGAACACTTGTATGTTGAAGGGATAGATTATATCTTATATTTCCATCTATGTATTGTGTAGATCCAGATAGTGTATAAATCCAGAAGTAGTGCTTGTGTGTTGGTTAGTATTTTAGGCCTTAAAATACATTTGTGAAGTGGTAGATTGGTTCTAGCTAAGATTCAGACTCACATTTTATCTTAGTGTTGAAAAATATTTGTAAGCACGCAGTTTATGTGATTAGGCCATAAAAACACAAAAGTTTGTTATTGTAGGCCATAAACATAACGTCTGGTTGTACCCAAAGAAGAACTCGACATCTAGCTTAGTGTCAAAAAATAATGTAAGCAACATTATAAGATTTCTCCTGTAGAAAGGGAGCTTGTTGATTAGTAAAGTAACTCTCGAGTTGGATACTCGAGGAGTGGAGTAGGGCGAAGAGGAGCTTCGTGACCGAACCACTATAAATCACCGTGTCCGGTTTTTCATTTCTTTTACCTTTCTCTTTACTTATGTCTTTACATTTATCTCTTAACTTTACACTTGCATTGTGCTTATGATTGGTGAATTGTTGTATATGTTGTGTTTAGCCATGGTTGTGTAAGCTCTTTGTATAAACATTGTGATTGTGGAAATGTTGATAGAATATGCACTAGTTATTGTAAATCTATTATCGACACTCACTACTAGAAATCATGCCAGCACCAACTGAATTTCACCAACAATCATCGACTCGTTGGTAAATTACTACTTTACCAACGACTTTACCAACGAAGATAAGAAAAGCAAGATTTATAATTTACCAACGACGTAATTGTTGCTAAATTCGTTGGAACTTAGTTAATATTTGGCAAGAAAGTTCACGCTAATTTTACCAACTAACTTTTATCGATAATTCGTTGGTAAAATCACAAAACAATAATGCCAATGACATAATTTTGTTGGTGAATAATTTTACCAATGATTTTACCAATAACTTATTTTCCGTTGGAGAAAAGTGAATTTATACCAACAAACATTATTGATGATTATCAACCAATATGTTTCGTTAGATAACGAATATTTTTTAAATAATAAAATTGTAGTGTAACAAATAAGAAGTGTGAAACGCGCGAGTTACTTATAAAATGGTCGGTATCATATCGATAAAAACTCAAAACGAATCGAGCAAAATGAACTTGAGCCCAAGCTCAGGAGCTCATTTAATAATCCAGCTCGAGCTTTACAAACTCTACAAGGAAAATGTGAACTGGCGACGAAGGTTTTGCCGAGGACAAACGTGTCCTCAACAAAACTAACTAAACGACAAAACATCCCATTTATAGTCATTGAACGAGGCTACTTGTCGAAATTTAGACCAAAAAGGATTCTGAGGACATGTCATTTGCGAAAATTGTCGTATCTTTTGAATTTCCACGACCTCTCTATAATATACAATAATTCCCCTCTCTTGTTTCGCCAAGGTTTTATCAAGGACATGTCCTCGGAGATTCCTTTGACCAAAATGTTTATAATGTTTAGCATTTGATTAGCCGTAATTACTCGTAACTATATCCCGGTGGTGACCAACCACAATAGTATGACCAACCACGATTTACGTTATACCCCCCAAAAAAGGGGGGTGTGTTTATGAAGATTAGTTTGCAATCTCTAGTCCTCTTACACGAAGAATAAGAATTAAAACATCAAACGATTTTGTGTGTGCATAAGTTGCGGTAGTTAATATTACACATGATTTTGTAACTCCGAATGTATGTAAACCTCAGTGGACGTGTTATTAAACTGAGTCGAAGTGACGTGTCTAGTTCTTTATCTCGAAAAGCATAACTCTTGATTAGTTTTCACTACAAGAAAAAGTAGAACATGCGACCATATTTTCCCCAGGGACAAATGTCGTTGGGGAAAGTTTACTAAAGGAAAACAAACGATCCGACGTGGTACATATTTGTGTTAGACTTTTTTGTTCAAACTGACCGAAACTTTCCCCAGGGACATGATAACACATCGACTCCTCCGTTGAACATCTCATGTACAACGATACTGTAACCCTTGCCCTTTTTCTGAGATTTGAATGTCCTAATTCAGTCCTTTGACTTTTGTCAGTTTCGTTAGAACAAGTACCATGTTGACGGTGGTGAATGAATGTGATTTTGGTTATTTGGTGATTATGTTGCTTGTGATAATCCTTTTTAGAGGATTTTATATATGATGATTGTTGTTCTAAGATTTGCATGGACCCCTACATGGGCATTTGGCTTTGTATGTGACTATTTGATGTGTTCTTGACGGGGACTTCACTCGAGTTTGTATTTGAGGTAGAAGATAATCATGACACTTTCATTAATGCATTATAGTTTTCTCTATCTTGTATCTTGTGTTATGATTGATCATTGTTCGTCACAGACCCATGTTTTCACCTATGTCGGGGTGTGACAGATACCATCTTGACTCCTCCGTTTACATCTCAAGGACAACGATACCACATCGACTCCTCCGTTGAACATCTCATGTACAATGATACCATCTTGACTCCTCCATTTAACATCTCAAGGACAATGATACCACATCGAGTCCTCCGTTTAACATCTCATGTAAAACGATACCATCTTGACTCATCCGTTTAACATATCAAGGAAAACGATACCACATCGACTCCTCCATTTAACATCTCATGTACAACGATACCTTCTTGACTCCTCCGTTAAACATATCAAGGATAACGATACCACATCGACTCCTCCGTTTAACATCTCATAAATACAAACGATACCCATCTTGAACTCCTTCGTTTTTAAACATCTCAAGACAATGATACAACATCGAATACTCCGTTTACATCTCATGTACAACGCTAACACATCGACACATCCGTTTAACATCTCAAGACAACGAAACCACAATCGTCCTCCTCCGTTTAAACAACATCTCAAGACAACAATACCACATCGACTCCTCCGTTTAACATCTTACGTACAATGATATCACATCGACTCCTCCGTCGAACATCTCATGTACAACGATACCATCTTGACTCCTCCGTTTAACATATCAAGGACAATGATACCACATCGACTCCTTCGTTTAACATCTTATGTACAACGATAGCACATCGACTCCTCCGTTGAACATCTCATGTACAACGATACCATCTTGACTCCTCCGTTTAACATCTCAAGGACAACGATACCACATCGACTCCTCCGTTGAACTTTTCATCTATAATGATAGCATCTCGACTCCTCCGTTTAACATCTCATGTACAACGATACCATCATACTTTGCCTCTTTCCGATTAACATCTCAAGGACTAACGGATACACAGGATCGACTCCCCTTTTAACATCTCATGTACAACGATACCATGTTGACTCCTTCGTTTAACATCTCAAGGACAACGATACCACATCGACTCCTCCGTTTAACATCTCATGTACAACGATAGCGCATCGACTCTTCCGTTTAAAATCTCAAGGACAACGATACCACATCGACTCCTCCGTTTAACATCTCAAGGACAACGATACCATATCGACTCCTCCGTGTAACATCTCGTGTACAACGATATCACATCGACTCCTCCGTTGAACATCTCATGTACAACGATACCATCTTGACTCCTCCGTTTAACATCTCAAGGACAACGATACCACATCAACTCCTCCGTTTAACATCTCATGTACAACGATAGCACATCGACTCCTCCGTTGAACATCTCATGTACAACGATACCATCTTTACCCCTCCGTTTAACATCTCAAGGACAACGATACCACATCGACTCCTTCGTTTAAAATTCATGTATAACGATAGCATCTCTACCTCCGTTAACATCTCATGTATAACTATAGCATCCGACTACTTCGTCCATGAATTACATTCGAGCTGCTAAATTGGTTAAATGAAAAACTAATCTAAACTAAATTTCCCCATGTCATTGTAAAGCTCGTATAGTAGTGAAGTTGAATCAATTGTGTGCTTCTCGGGATGGATATTCATTTCTAATGTTGCCTCGAGTACCTGTATCTTTCTAATCAAGAGCTTGCAGTTTGCACACTTTGCATTTCTTGAATGTCCCGAAGAATAGCTTGAAGGTGTTGAAGGTCCTGGAGAATAACTTGGAGTCATTAAAGGTCATGGAGAATAATTTGGAGTCATTGAAGTCCCTGGAGAATAGCCAACGCATTCCCGAGGACATGTCCTGGAGAAACACTTCTCATGTACAACGATAGCATCTCAACTCATCTGTTTAACATCTCATGTACAACGATACCATCTCTACTCCTCCGTTGAATATTTCATGTAAAATGATAGTATCTCGACTCTCTGTTGAACATCTCATGTACAACGATAGCATATCAACTCATCCGTTGAATATCTCATGTACAACGATACCATCTCGACTCCTCCATTGAACATCTCATGTACAACGATAGCATCTCGACTCTCAGTTGAACATCTTATGTACAACGATAGCATCTTGACTCCTCCATTGAACATCTCATGTATAACGATAGCATCTTGACTCATCCGTTGACCATCTCATGCACAACGATAGCATCTTGACTCTCCGTTGAACATCTCATGTACAATGATACCATCTCGACTCCTCCATTGAACATCTCATGTACAACGATAGCATCTCAACTCCTCTGTTGAACATCTCATGTATAACGATACCATCTTGACTCCACCATTGAACATCTCATGTACAACGATACCATCTCGACTCCTCCGTTGAACATTTCATGTATGATGATAGCATCTCGACTCTCCGTTGAATATCTCATGTATAGGGATAGCATCTCGACTCCTCTATTGAACATCTCATGTATAACGATAGCATCTCGACTCATCCGTTGACATCTCATGCACAACGATATCATCTCGACTCTACGTTGAACATCTCATGTACAACAATACCATCTCGACTCCTCCATTGAACATCTCATGTATAGCGATAGCATCTCGAATCCTCTGTTAAACCTCCCATGTACAACGATACCATCTTAACTCTTCCGTTGAACATCTCATGTACACCAATACCATCTCGACTCCTTCGTTGAACATTTCATGTACAATGAAAGCATCTCAACTCTTCGTTGAACATCTCATGTACATAGATAGCATCTCGACTCCTCTGTTAAACATCTCATGTACAACGATAGCATCTCGACTCTTCTGTTGAACATTTCATGTACAACGATACCATCTCGACTCGTCTGTTTAACTTCTCATGTATAACGATACCATCTTGACTCCTCTGTTGAACATTTCATGTACAATGATAGCATCTTGACTCTCCATTGAACATCTCATGTATAGGGATAGCATCTCGACTCCTCCGTTGAATAACTCATGTATAACGATAGCATATCGACTCATCCGTTGAACATCTCATATACAACGATACCATCTCGACTCCTCCATTGAACATTTCATGTACAATGATAGCATCTCGACTCTCCGTTGACCATCTCATGTTCAGGGATAACATCTCGACTCCTCCGTTGAACATCTCATGTACAACGATAGCATATTGACTCATCCATTGAATATCTCATGTACAACGATACCCTCTCGACTCCTTCATTAAACATCTCATCTACAACGATAGCATATTGAATCTCCATTGAACATCTCATGTACAGTGATAACATATCGACTCCTCCATTGAACATAACGATAGTATCTTAACTTATTCGTTGACCATCTCATGCACAACGATAGCATCTCAACTCTCTGTTGAACATCTCATGTACAGGGATAGCATCTCGGATCCTCCATTGAATATCTCATCTATAACGATAGCATCTTGACTCATCCGTTGATCATCTCATGCACAACGATAGCATCTCGACTCTCCATTGAACATCTCATGTGCAACGATACCATCTCGACTCCTCCGTTGAACATCTCATGTACAACAATAGCATCTCGACTCATCCGTTGAACATCTTATGTGCAACGATACCTGATGACATCAAATAACATCACTTTATTATATCATTTATCCCATTTATTTTGCCCACTTTTATATAATTATTGCATTATTTGGTACTTAATTGCTTTAAAGTTGATAAATGCAGTAATTTAGGAGTGTTTTGTGAAGACAAGCTAAACGGCGCATATATTAGAGCTAAAATGAAGACATTTAAAGATTTCTAAAAATTCACCAATACGTTGTATCCAACTAAAGAGATATGGCATATCAGCGCCAAAACTTCACAAGAAAACGCATTTAACCAATTCCCAATACGGCGTATCAATGTTGTCTACATACGCCGTATCCATGAAGATAACTATTCGAAGATACAGTAAATCAAGTAAAT
>BQNB010149278.1:0-16190 GCA_026074375.1 Tanacetum coccineum | reverse complement strand
CATAATCAATACAAGAGTAATAACTCAACCAAGGTAAACTAACCGAGTTAAACGAATGATACCAAAAATCGAACGATTATAAGAGTATAGGAGATTGCAAGGTGTTTCCTATGGAATTAGTAGCTTTGCTTGACCTCTTCAGCTCTTCTTGTCTTCTAAAAATCAACTTTTGTGGTTAGGGTATCGAAAATATGACCACGCACACTGAAACCCGTTTTTAGGTTTTCTATTTATACTGTCTGGAATTTGGTCGATACGACGTATCAAGATAGTTGGATACGGCCTGTCGAAGGTTTCTTGGAGTAGGGACCACGTTCGATATCTTTTAGAATATTTTATTACTTTATATTGAATACGGCGTATAAAGTTCTCCTGAATATGGCGTATTGGACTTTGTATCTTCGTGGTTTCTTGTGAAGTGCAGGCACATATACGATGCATCTTCCTTGATGGATATGACGTATAGGATATCAGAACAGTAATTTTCAAATGTCTTCGTTTAAGCTCCAGAATACGTGCCTTTTTGCTAATCTTCACCAAGTACTTTATAATTACTGCAATTCTCATATATAAACAATTAAGTAACAATTCTTGCAATAATTATACAAAATGAGTTATTTACATGGGATAAATGATGTTATAAAAGTGATGTTATTTAATGTCATCATGAATTTTGTAGTTCTAAAACTTGTTTTTTTGTTCTGAAACATTTAATTTCAAAACATCTCTTTCTTTTTCTAAAGCTCTAATTTTATCCATGTCTCGAATAAATTGATTTTGGAGTTCAGTTTCAAGACGTTTTACTTTTTGATCACCCTCGATGAATTCTGTCTGAAAATTGGTTTTGGTTACTTTTTTTGTTTCAAACACCCGAACCCTTTCCTTATATTGCTCAAGCTGTTTAGTTAACTCAATATTTTGTTGTTTAACACTGTTTGCAATTATTTGTTGCTTCTCAGCTTCTTTGTAGGCATTTCTGGCAAAATTTTCTAGTTTATATGAATCATGAACATGTTTATCATGTTCAACACTGCGATTATTAACTTCCACATTTGTATCATCAAATATAATATCGTTATTAATCTTATCATCACCAATTGTAGAGTTAATGATTTTAGGTTGTTCATGATACGTTTGTTCATGATTACTGTCTGTAAATAATGGATTCATG
Source organism: Tanacetum coccineum (assembly GCA_026074375.1). Lineage (NCBI taxonomy): Eukaryota > Viridiplantae > Streptophyta > Magnoliopsida > Asterales > Asteraceae > Tanacetum > Tanacetum coccineum. The sequence goes on along the minus strand of BQNB010149278.1, from coordinate 15,019 downwards.
TAGCTTGTGGATGATGTTTGTACCTCACTAATAAATGCAAAATCATAGCTTGACCCTTCATCAGAATCAATGTTTGCTGATTGAATTCTGTCCATCATGCATATGTTCGCACTCAATTCTTCAAGCTCTAACAACATCAACAAGAAGAAAATCATTTTGTTCGTTGGAGAGAATGACCCCTGCTTCATCCTTCTTTGCCAGCAACATTTGTTCCATGAAGTACTTAGAATCCCGAACTATTGGCGTTGGACAGTTACGAGCATAGTGACCTTTCTTACTGCAATTGTAGCACTGAACATTTGTAAAATTTCCAGAAGAAGTAGTTTGAAGATTTCTTTGTACTTTCCCAGTCTCTTTCTAAACATTACTACTCTCAGCAGATTCTTCTTGAACATTATACGAGCATCTTTCAATTCTATCATCATTTCTAACATTTCTGCTTTGAATATTGACCCTGTCAGCTTGCAGAACTGCTTGATTTCTTGTGTTTGAAGATAAGCGAAGTCGGTTGTTTGTTGGAGTAGAATAACGCTATGTGATTGCTCGAGCAAGTAGCATCATTGCAGAAGTGAGAGAATCTTCTAGATCATTCTGAAATGTTTCCCCTTGTTACTCATCATCATAATCTACCACATACGGAGGGTGTGTGACATAGTAAGCAGGTGGAGATCGAGAAGAAGAACTTATGTGTGCAACTAATGTAAAAGGATCATGAGTCTTTTCCAACTTTTTCACTCTAGAAGCAATGACAATTTTCTAATATTGCTGAAGGTAATCAAACAAACCATCATATGGGTCTTTTGTTAAATCCTTTTCCAAACAAACAATGGTGACATACTTGATCCATTCAGGTTGTAGGCAGTTTAGGAATTTAGTGTTGATGGTGACAGTGGGAAGTTTATTTTTGTTTCATTTCAAATCATTCATCAGCTGTGAAAACCAATTATAGACTGACATAAGTTATTCTCCAGGTTCAACGAGGAATTGATCAAACTCATTATTAAACTGTGTTTCCTTGTCCACCACAAATAACGTAGTTCCTTGCATTAGGCGTTTGACCTTAAGCCACATTTCTCGTGCTGTTTGACACGAATCAACATAATTGTAGATATCATTTGGTATGAAGATAAGAATCAAATTCATCGCTTCGATGTCAACCTCATATTGTTTCAAAGCGTCACTCGTAAGATCCTCTTTAGTTTCAGGTCTTGGGTCTCGATTGCTTCTGGTTGAATTATTTAAAACTCGTATGGACTAACATCAATGGAATGTTTAAGAAACTTTAGTGTCTCCCTCATTCGGTTAAGATAACATCTGAATCGACTTGCCCATGGTATGTAACTTCCCCTTTCAAGCATTGGAGGACGAGTCTCGGATCCGGCATCGACAAGCGATTGTTGATGTGCACTTGAAGTCGACATGTTTTGTGACTCAAAAAAAGGATCTTTATAGACGAAAAAGAGTTATACGTGTGATTAAAAGTGAATTAGCTATAGTTATGAACAACGGTGTTTATGAATATGTCTTGTTGTGCTATCGAATTTAGTTCCCAAAGTATTAAAATTTCCAACTGTATCGAAAAACACTACAAACTCCAAGTATCGTATTTCCACGTTCCAAAATTCGAAAGTATCGAAATTCCAACGTTTTATATCGAAATTCAGTTGATATCGAAAATAGCAATTTCGATAAGAAAAATGGTTGGAGTCTCGAATATCACAATTTCGATTACGAGTGAGTGTGAAAAATCAACTTAGAGCAAATTTCGATGAGAAGTATGTCAAAGAATCACAAATGATAAATTTCGATAACCAGTATGTTAAGTATCAAAAAATAATCAAATCCAGTAGTATCCGATATCGGTCAGCACATAGAAGATCTCGGTCAGAATGAATATCTCGGACAAAACTGATCAAAACTATCTCGGACAACACTTATTTTCTAATTTCGATAACAACACTTAATCAAATTTCGATTATCACATTTACTACCAGAATTCGATCAATACTTTATCTATTAACTTTTCATCAAAAATTTTGGATTATCAATACGATAAAACCGTAGAGATAGCATATTCAATAGATTTCGTTTTAAGTTTTTTCTGAAAAAGAACTTCACCATTTCGATAAAACCGAAAATGTAAGTTTTATGCCAAGTTGAAATCGAAAATGAGTCACAATTTAAATAAAACCGAAAATTTGAACGATTTCAACTCAAAAACCATTAATCACTTTGTCAAAAATAAGTTATCTTCTACAACACAATTTCGATGAAACCGAAATTATGTAAAATGCTTATCTTATCAAATCCGATGAAACAGAAATTGATAGTCCTATAGTAATATCAAATTGAATAAAACCAAAGATGAATTACTAAACTATTGCAACTCGATACTCAATAAAAATACAAGAAACATTTTTCGAAAATGATACAAGACCTATCACACAAATCTTGATAAAACCAAAAAATGTGTGTATCTATTTCAAATTGATCAAAAAATAAAGTAAAATGAATATCAAAATTATCTAATACCCAATATCAACTCACGTCTTTATCACAGAATGTGTCGAAAATGGATAGAATCCAAAATATGATATCAAAAATCCACAAAAAGCTCGAAATCGATCACGTCATCTTGATAAACACATCAAAAATCACAAAGTAGATCACTCTTAAACTCTAATGGCGTATGATACCACTTGTTAGGTCGAATGAATACTGAATCACACTATAGAATTCAGTTAAGCTTGAGAGAATAAGAGAGGAAGACAAGTTTTCATAATTTTTAATTTTATAATAAAGAGGGAAAATAGAAATGGGGTCTTAACCTTCCCATGAGATGGGAATAGGTATTTATAGGATGGTAAGCATCCTTTCTTATTTCCCTTTTATTGCTAATTAGTCCTTACACGTTGGTATGTAAGCTATTTTTAACTAAAGCTTACTTATCCTTATTACAATGCTAACTATTACTTATAACATAAAGACTAAACATTAATAATATAAATAAACCACTAAAGTATCATAATCAACACTTTTCAATCCTAACAAGAATCCTTTATTTTTCGTATTTGTGTGAAAAAACATAGAGTATTCGTGGGATAACTTTGTAGCAGACATTGTGCTCGATATTAGGGTTTTTAAGTCTTTTGGTACTCATTGTAACTCCATGTTCAATTGAAGTGAAGTTCTTTATCCCATTTAATCATTCAATATGTTTATGTGTTGTTTAATTAATATTTCTTCACTTTCAATTAACATGTTTGGCTAAATTTAAATTGTGTTTATTTATGATTACATGAAACTTAGTTAATTATCTCTTTTATTATTGCTTCTTGTTAGTGGTGTACGTGTTAGGTTTTAGAAAACTAGCTATTTGATCTTCATATAAAAGCATAGACGTCCAAGGAAACGCGATTAGGTTAAGAGGATACCCACATTCTAGATCTTCATATCTAGTTTTTTGTAAGGGTGGATTCCTAGTTAAGCATTTAGTGCGCGTGAATTTACTATTGGACGTGAGCGGTGTCTGCAGGTAACCACCGTCTAGGTTATCACATAAATAGCGGTTTGACCAACCCGCTGCTAAATTAGGGGAATACTTACACATTACACTAACGATGGTGACGAGAAATAAAACTAGAGAGTAAGACTGGGAAGTAGTGCATGATTAGGTGGACACATTTGTTTAACCATACGAGTTTTTCTATCACTTTACTTTTCAGCATAATTAGAATAGAATTAGGAGTAATTTTAAGTAGTTTAATCAACCCCTCTTCAAAACCTGAGAGTTACTTGCTTTCTAAAAAATATAAAAACAAAAAAATAACCTTTCTTCAATCTCTAAACCTTTTAAACATACAATTTGAGCCTACCTAAACTATTCCCCTATAGAACGATCAATCCTCCAAGTCTTACCTATACTACACTACAATGATTAGGTACACTGCCTAGTAGGATTGTAAAACTTCTAGAGGTTTTGCAAAATTCTGCTATCACAAAGTATGTTAAAAGATCAAGAGAATATTATCTTTGTGATAAATAAACACCCATCTCAGTTTCTAAAACCTTAATTCCCAGAAAATATTTAAGTTTTCTCAAATCTTTAATTAAAATTTTTAACTTTAAGAAAACTTTAAATTTCTCGATCTCTTCCAAGTTATTACCAGTGATGATAATATCATCAACATAAACAAGCAGTGCAACAAAATTACTTAAATCATTCTTTGTAAACAAAGAATAATCACTCTTACTCTCCTTAAACCCATTTTCAAGCAAGGCATGAGTTAGTTTAGGATTTTACTATCTGGGTGCTTGTTTCAACCCACACAAAGACTTTTTAAGTCTACAAACTCTTTTGTCATTGGTATTAAAATAGCCTTTAGGAATGACATATAAACAACTTCATCAAGATCACTATACATAAATGCATTATTAATGTCAAGTTGAAAAATAGACTAGTCTTGTTGAATAACTAAATTCATAAGACATCTAAATATAACAATTTTGATAACATGTGAAAATGTTTCATCAAAATCAACACCTTCCTTTTGGTTTATAACGATGTGGTTAAACTAGAGGGAGGGGGGTGGTTGAATATGTTCCGTTAGGATAACTTAAATCTTTTCGTATCAATAACCGATCAAGTGCGTAACGCAATATAAAGAGACAGTTGGATTCAGAATTTGATGAGACAAAATAATTAAAAGAATAAAACCGTAAGGACAAATCAGCATATCGAATTCCTACAACTGGTGAAAGAATTATGAAGATTTGGTCAAATTTTAACAAGATTAAGATTAGGAGAAGTATATAATGTAGATTTAAATAGTTTGCCTTATCATATTGAGGAAAGTATTTAATTAGTTTAATAGTTTCCTTATCATATGAAGGATGTGAGTATTTAAAATAGTATATTAAATTACTTCCTTTGTAAGTCATGATCTCTTCCTATATAAAGAGATCATAGACATAGGTTTTATATATAGCAGAGTCGACTGATGAGAGTCGAATAGTAAAAGGTATGTGTGTGTACACCATAGTTAGATAGTTAGTTGGTGTAGCCCCAAGATTATGTTTGGGGAAAGAGGAAACATTTGAATGAAAAACCTTGTTCAATAACAATTGTCTTCATTATATTCCGCTGCATAATTGTTATCATTGTTATTGTTTATCCTAGATATTAGATCTAAAAAATCCGAGTCTTAATAACGATCTAAGAGGTCTTAACAGACTCCTCAATTGGTATCAGAGCGGGTTGCTCTTGATATCTAGGATCTACAAGGTTTTTAGTATCGTGTTCTTGATGAAAAGAATGATCAAATTTGTTGTTTTTGGGCGATGTGGCCTGATTTGGGTAATGTTTAGGGGTTATTGGCAAACCCTAATACAATAAAAACAAGATTGTGATCTATAATGTTTCCCTACTAGCTTTGGTGAGTTAATCTTTGGATAGATGATGAACCCTAGTATGAATGAATGATAAAGGAAACAAGAGCAAAAGAAGATACAAGATTTAGGATTTACAAAACTCTAATGGTTTGATTCTGTCGTCGGCGTGATAATGGAGCAGCAGGTCTTTATGTTTTGACGAGCAAGGTTAACAAGAAAAGCTCATATTGTGGTACACGTTAAGATCCATAGAAGTTAAACTGAGATTTTAACAATGCACCGAATGTTGACTAGTACTGTCAATAAAATGTTTTACTGTCTTGGATTTTGTTAATACAGCTGGCTTCGTGGATGTTTTGTACTGCTAAGGTAATTTACAACTGCTCACCTTGAATTCAGTACTGCATAAAATAGAAGCATTTTGGTTACTACTGCTGTTCGGGCAATGGAATAAGTGCTGCTAGCTTTTGGTTTTATAAAAATTTAATACTGATCGAGCTCCAATGAACGTTAATACTGCTACTGGATTTTTAGTACTGCAGTATTTAGGCTCACAAAAGTTATACATGCCCAGTTACAGGTAGTACTACTCGTTGAAAGTTTTTTGTACTGCTGGCTTAATGTTTGTACTGCCATTGGAAAGCAGTTAATACTGGTAGTTATGTCTGATATCAGACAAAGAAAAAAGTTAATACTGCCAGTTTCATCCGATATCGTACAATGAAGAGAGTTAGTAACTGCACAAGTTACACATCCGAAATCGGATGACACACATGGTTTTGATTCTCAGACAGAATTGAAATTAGTTTCAGTTTAGTCATATAGATTTTAATTGTTCAGTTTGGGGATTTATATGAAAGATAGACCATTTACGAAGACGATTGATTATCACTTATTTGATGTTGTAGTTGAGTTTCACAGATGCGTGTTCTTATCATACCTTTTAGCAGGAGGTAACTTGTTCGTGCTTATAAACAATGTGACGAAGACTTAACGAATCTAGCAAAGGTGTGTGATTTTTCTTATGGTACTCAATGCTCACATTTTCTATCACTTAGTATGTGTCTCATAGAAGATGAGGATTTTGTCAAGAAGTTGCGGTCTACTTATACTTTTTGGTCTCAATATGAGTTTGGAGTCACATGGATAGTACAAGATATAAGACAAAAGTTTGGGATATTCTACTTCTTCATCAAATTCGTTATACTCAGTTTTCTTTATTAGTGATCATTACATAGAGCCTACAGAGTTCGAGATTCAAGAGATGGTAAAGCATATTTGGTTTCAGGGGAAGCTTATTGTATAAAATGTTTAAACCATCTACAGGCACGCGACTTGAGGGGAAGGATTATTACTACTTACTGCTAGTCATTGTTACCACTGCTAGTTTACACTTTCTTTCTACTGCCTTGAGTTCATTATTTGTGGTTGAACTTCCAGGAGGTAATTTGAATCGGTGAAAGCTTAGATTAAAAGTCTTGATATATGATGTGTGGTTGTGAAGATCAAAGTTGCATACAGTCCCCTATTGAATGAAGACAAAAAGGGGAAGATTATATGAAGAGCAACTTATAGATCCTGTGGTGTGGGCATGACATGGGATATGTTTAAGCTTAAGGGGAAGATCTTAAGTTAAGGGAAGCAGTTAGCAGTTTACAAAGGAAGTTTTGTTTCATTCCGGTGAGAATGAATAACAATCACAACTTCAGGGTAAGCTTAGTGCTTTATGATTGAAGTTACGTGACAACGACTTTTGTTATATGTTTTGTCATCATCAAATAGGGGAAGATTGTTGGGATTCTAGATTTGATGAGACAAAATAAATAAAAGAATGAAACATAATGACTAAATCTAGCAGATCATAAAAAATAATTCTACCAACTGGTGGAGAATTATTCAAGATTTGTCAAATTTTACAAGGATTAAGATTAGGACAGTATTTAATTAGTTTTAAATAGTTTCTTATCATATTAGGAAAGTATTTAATATGTTTAAATAGTTTCCTATCATATTAGTGAAATAGTATTTAATTAGTTTAAATAGTTTCCTTATCATATTAATTTACTTCCGTTGTAAGTCATGATCTCTCCCTATATAAAGAGATCATAGACATAGGTTTTATAGATAGCAGAGTCGACTAATGAGAGTCGAATAGTAAACGGTGTGTGTGTGTGTACACCATAGTTAGATAGTTAGTTGGTGTAGCCCCAAGATTGTGTTTGGGGAAAGAGGAAACGTTTGAATGAAAAACCTTGTTCAATAACAATTGTCTTCATTATATTCCGCTGCATAATTGTTATCATTGTTATTGTTTATCCTAGATATTAGATCTAAACAATCTGAGTCTTAATAACGATCTAAGAGGTCTTAACAGACTCCTCAAAGAGTGTCAACAATAGTTCTACAACAACTATAGATAGTAGTGAGCATTAGGTAAAGCATGTCATAACAATATAAACATAGACATAATATAAACCACAAACCACACAAATATAACCACAATGCAAATATAAGTGTAAAGCGATAAATGAAAAATAAACGTAAAGAGATAAGTAAAAGAAAGCGTAAACCGGACATGATGATTTATAGTGGTTTAGTCACGAAGCTCCTCTTCGTACTACTCCACTCCCTGAATCCCAAACTCGAGAGTTGCTTCATTAGTGAACAAGCTCCCTTCGCGACGGAGAAAATCTTACAACGTCGCTTACAATATTTTTCAAACTAAGCTAAATGTCGAGTGCTTCTTTGGGTACAACCAAACCCATTATATTTTATGGCCTAACATAACAAACCCTTACGTCGCTTACAATATTTTTCGACACTAAGCTACATGTCGAGTCCTTATTCGGTTACAACCAAACCCGTTATGTTTTGTTGCCCAACGTAACAAACTTTGTGTTTTAAGGCATAAACACATAAACCATCTAATCTCTAATCTAAGTGATGTATGGTGATGATACAATGTGAGATCCAAGACATAGTTGTCAAATGGATATAAGTGCCTACACTAAATATCAATAACTCTAAGCTTGATATAGATGAACTTCTTTTAACAAGAAGGCTTCAATGTATGAAGATGACAATAACACTAATCATGTTTTTGTGGATCTTCATATGTGTGTGCTTGAGCTGAATGAAGATGACAAGATCTATAAGCTTGTTTGAGTTAATCATCAAGTAGAGATATGCTTACAACAAATGAGAGTTATAAAAATTATGGTCAAAGGTTAATTTTGGTTTTAAGAGTGTGAAGATGTGTGTTAAACATGAGAGAAAATCTGATCTAAATGTGTGAAAAAATTATTTTTTGAAGTGTGAAAATGACTTTGCGGATGAGGAACCAAAATAAATTGTACTATGTGGAGATCCTTTGCAGAACAATTCAATGAATTTTTAACAAAGGGTTGATTATTATTGTACTTCAACTTGCCAAGATGAAAATATAAGATGGTAATTCTTTTAACTTTCGATATGAACTTATAAATTTGATATTTCTTGTATCATGTGTTAATATATATCGTATGATATATAGGAAAGGTGACTGTCCAAATGTCTTTTCGGGGAACTTAGCTATTTATGCATGAGTTAGAATTAGAGAAAAATAATTAAAACGAAAAAGATTAGAAGAAATCACAACTACATAATCCAAATGTACTTATAAAACTGAATAGATTTTCACTCAAATTTTCCGTCCTAATTTAAAATGTGTGGCTAAAATTACTTCTCACCCTTCTCATTATAGTAATTATTTTTCTTAACGAATCCTTGCTCAATTATGCATAACGGATAAAATACCTTGAATGATTTGGTAGCCATTGAGGAGTCTAGGAATAGGTAACGATTTATTTATAACGCATAGTCATTATATCTATGTAAAATATACTCTTCAACCCGATTTTTATTTCACTATGTTTGACTGTTTTGTAGTTTCATTGTGTAGGCACGCCGAAAACAATAGAGGCAAGTACGGGTTTGAGCCAAAAACTAAATTTAGTTCCACATAGTAGTCACGCTTTCGTCTTATTCCCAATATGGTCATCTTAAATTATTCGACTACTCAACTCTACTCATTTTTTTAAACGTGTCTAATGCTCAACTTAATTAGTGGCCCACTTATTTTTGTCCTATTAACCCTCAAGTGCTCGACTGAAGGCTACTCAACTTATAAATGCTCGACTCAACTGTTCCGTACTTTTGTACCTATTTGCTTTATTACCTCGGGAAAGAACAAAAAATCTACAACTTAAATTTTCTTGGTACCGTAATATTACCTTGGGAAACACACACTATACTCCCAAAACACACACACACTACACACACTAATCCCTAAAACACACACACATTCACTCAAACCGATCAAAACCATATCACTGGTCCGATTAATTCCGTCAAAGGTTTCATAGTTAAGTTTGATTGTTGTAAGCCCTTACCGATATGGGTTCACTTTTAAAGACTGGTTTACTTCGTTAAGGGTTGGTCTGATTAAAGAGGGTTTCATAGTTGTGTTTGATCTCCTGAAAACATTTATCGATATGGGTTCACATATAAAGGCCAATGAGGGTTCAAGCTTAGAGGTAATACTTGTTAATTTATTTTGATTTAATTCAGATAAATAGTTTATGTTTAATGTTATGAAGTAGTTTTATAATTATTTTTTAATCAATCTAGGTTTATAATTATTTATTTTGACCAAGTTTCTGCCTAAGTGTATGGAGGGCTTCTTTCTTTTCACCCTTTATCCTTACATTTCTTTTTCATTCTTCAACCCCTTTAATGTTTTTGGTCCGTGGTTAGATATAAGAACCCAAGAGCATGATAACCATTTTGATTAATATATGCCTACAACATTAAAGAAATGTCAAAGATCCTAGTACGAGATAATCCTTTTTAATCTTTGATATTGGGCCCAACACAATTGAGTTTGAAAGGCGTGAGATTGATATATGGTTACCGAGGTTTCTTTCGGGGATGTTCGTTAGAACACATGGAAAGAGTTTAACTCCTTTGTTTCCCGTGAGCGTGTATTTCCCGAAAAATTCAGTGTTAGGGCCTTGATCTGAATAAGCTACTCAACAACCATACTGAGTTTAACAAGCTATTGGATGATGATGTTGTCCGTGTTTGTTTACTTTTGGCGTTAGATTTTGTTTTTATAGGTTTTTGAGGCTAGACACTTTATATCCGCAAACGAGCATTTTGGTGGCCACCCAACTAGTTGATGATTTATCAGCATGGAATGATTTCCCCTAGGGTGAGTACATGTGGATAGAGCTTCACAAAAGGGTATACAATAATGATAGTAAATACCGTGAACGTCATTTAAAAAAACTTGCAATTATGGGCCCGACATTCATGCCAACATATACTTTGCAGGGTTTTGTTTTTGCCTTTAAGGTTAGTCAAGTTCTTTATTTTAAAGTTAATAAAAGTTTTTTTTAAATTTATATACGATTGATTAGAAATTCCCTGTTTTGTTTATGTTTCCAGGATATGGTTTATATGGAAATCTTCCTAGATATCAAAAACATGGTGGGTTTGAATGACAAAGAAATGGTCATACCTAGGGTTGTCGAATGATTGATTGGACCCTCATTTTTAAAGAATGATTATGATCGTCTATTGTCAGGTTTAGAAATAGGCCCCCCCCTTGTTTTCGTACCCTACTCCATCTTCTGATGAGATGAAACAGAAGTGGTGGAGAATGAGTTTAGAGTATTTCCATAATGTGTCAAAGGCAAGTACATCATCTGATGGACCATCGAAAAAAAAGAAGTCACGTGTTAAGCACAATCAGTTTTTTCTCATACACATGTACGCCCCCACCATAAACGAGTTTCACCGTGAGGTAGATGTACGTACCAATGTTCACCATGATGTTGATGAAGGTTTGAGTATACCAAATGTTCACCATGATGTTGAAGAAGGTTTGAGTGTACCAGAGCTTTCAAAGAAGATTTTTGATATGCAACGGTGATATTCATAGTCGTAATAAAACCCCGCAATTTGAGCAAATTTGTTAATCATCATAAGGTTTGATACTTTTATAAAATATATCCTATATAAAATATATCATTATTTTATTAGCTAACACAATACCTTGTTTTTCAATGCAGACATCTGATAGTCATGTTACTAATGTGTTTAGCAATAGTATGGAATTTGATCATCATATAAGGTTTTATCTTTTATAAAGTATATATATATATCTATATAATTATACGGTACTTTTTTTAACTTATAGAATTATTTAACATAAATTACCATATTTTTGCAGGATTTTGGTAGTTTGACTGAAAATCCACATAATCGTGTTGCTCTTATGAAGAAGATCACAGGTATGGAAGTAGAATTTCAGAGACGTATAACATCAATTAAGGATTTTTTTTTTGAAGATACCTAGACCTCCTAATCTTGAAAAGGTAACATTTTTTGTTTCTGCTATGCATTGAGCTATTTTCGTTATTTGATGATTTATGTTTTATTCCATAACTCAAATGTGGCTGCAGAGTGTATGTCTGTTGATAAAAATGTATGTTTGTGATGTTTATTTGATGATTTATGTTTTTTTCCTTTCTTCTGCTATGCATTGAATCTATTTATTTCGTTTATTGATGTATTTATGTTTTATTTCAACCTCAAATGATGCTGCAAGAGTGTGTATGTCTGTTGATAAAAAATGTATGTTTATTTTATTGTGCGAGTTTTTAGAAAGTTTTTAAAAAATTTCTAAAACATTTTTTTACGGATCATTGGCATTTCTTTACCAACAATGAACAAATACATAAAACACAATGACCAACTTGACATCGATTATTTTAACTCACCAAACCAAAATATAATGAATCTTGTAAGGAAAGTAAATATGGATAAAACTCATATGAACCAAAATGATGAAAGAGGAAGCAACATCATATACCACTTCATCATTAAGCTTTGTAAAAGCTTGAAATGATCCCATTTTTCCAATATTTTAGTGCCAATATTTCATCTTTTACACCCTTTAATGTTTCTTGAACCCTACCACTTCCCATGTCAAAGTCCAAAACTTATCTTTGAGACTTTGATGTAACAAAAATCATTCCATGACCTTCAAATAGCTAGAAAACCACAAGAGTTTTGCAGAGAACCCAAATGCAAACTTGCAACCTTTTGTCGATCGCACAGTGTTTCAATGGATGTAAGGATCATACTCAAGTTTCGGGGTATGGCACGAGAGTTTGGAACCTTAGTGATAGACCCATTGAGCTACAAATAAGGGTGGGATCAATATTGAAAAAAGTTCATACGCTTAAGCCCGGTTCATCAAAGAGATTGAAGAGCAAGAAGATTTACAAGGCTTATGTTCCTGGAGGCAGTAGTGGCCGCGGCAAAGGTGATAGCAGTGGTGGTGTAGCGAGGAGCTTTTTGTATTACTACGACGAAACATGTCATCCCTACATATGGATACATGACACTAAAGGCGATTTTTCAAGAATGGTAAGACAACAATACATTAGCCTCGAAGATCTAAGAGATTGTTCTGAGATAAAGATCTTTAGAGACAATCTAAAAGGCTCGATTTCCATTAGAAAGAAGCCCAGGCCTGATTTTTGTTGATTTTTCGTCGTTCGTATTTTTATTGTAAGCTACAAATGGATATTCTTGTTATCCCTTTTTCGTCTAGTTTTCAATGTTTTACGTCAGAATTGAAGTTCTACCTTATGTAATGATCATTGTACTATGCTTCTCTACAAGAGACCACTAAATCATTTATGCACTTATATTGATTGGTTTCTTGTGTGCCTTTTATATATTTCATAATGCTACATTAATCTTTCGGTGGATCAACTATTCGCATTGATCATTTAGGTGGGAAATGAACGGAACTTACAAAGCTTTTGTTAGACTTGGTGTAGTGGTGACTGCGATCATCACCGTCAACTCAGCGTCACATCAGTTTTTCAATATCATCACCGTAATAAGACAACCAACATCACCACCAAAACATACCCTACTTAAACACAAACATACCCCACAATACACTCGCACACAAAAAAAAGAAGAAAAAGAAGTCGTCCGTTCAAACGACTGACTTGTGCTCAAAACCGGTCCAAGACGCGTAGGTGAGGAAGTGGTTTTTTAGCTAGAACGCGTCTTTGGGGGTTAAACACGTCGTCCACTGCCTTACTACACCCACCCATATAGATTTAGCTGGTGTATACATGTAGAACAGATTTGTGAGCCAATTAGTTGGCCGAGACATTTGCAAGTCTAAGAACAAGGTGAAGCCTTGATGACTTAGCTGATATGTTTAGTAAACATAATATAACTCAGATTTACGTTCCATAACTCGGAAAGGAAACTTTTATTTGTATTACAATGACGATTTATGTGTAGTTTCACTTTATACGATCCCATATGAATTGAATCATGATTAAGCTTTTAAACGCGCAAACTTTAACAAGCCTGCATAAACTTGTACTACGTATGTGACAGATCGAGTAGTGCGTGCGTGAAGGTTTCTTCAAAAGAGCATTTCTACAGCAATTATGTTTGTCGGCAGGTTACATGTTATGATACATCATCTATTGTTCACTTGTTATGATACATCATCTATAACTTGTTGTTCACTTGTTATGATACATCATCTATAACTTGAATGATTTTTTTGTTTATACATATATACCTTCGCTGCTAGTAGTAGTGAAACTTGAATGATTTTTTTGAGAGAGCCGAGATTGTTATAGGAACAATAAGTAAATAAATTGTGACATAATAGTTATAGATGATGTATCATAACAAGTATTTTGAGCCCGCGCTTCGCTGCGGTTTGTATACGATAGTTAACCTTGAGATAAAGGTAATCATAACATAATAAAAGAAATCAAATGAAAAAAAAATTATGAACATAGTAAAAGAAACCAAATGAAACAAACAAATTTTTGTTTATACTTTACACAAATGGAATAATCCAATAAAAACTTTATCACTACAGTAGTTGGATCAAGCAGTATTGCATAAACACAAACAAAAATGATTTAATGGAAAAGAAAATGGACATCATACGTACTATGGGGAATGGAACATGAGTATTGACATACATAAACAAACAAACAAAAACTCGCAATCTCTAATACATATTTCCTTTATGATAAATTTATTAGAAAGAGATAACAATAACCATGGAAAGTAGTGGACTTCCAATACATTGTATTATGACAACTACTGTAATTGACTAATCATAATCAGATTGGTGGTTACTTACAATACTTACCTTGCACCATAACTTTTTTTGTTTGTTGATGTGAGTAAACTGGATATGACGAATCAGAGTATTATGTGGGAGGAAGGAGATTAGGTTTGGTTCGGTGGTTTCTGGAAGGTGTTTTATGTGTTGGTTGCACACGTAGAAGAACACGTACCCCATTTTCATAAAGCTATGTGTATATTTGATTTGAATATGGGCGCGGGGTTTTACGTTAAGGACTAACGTTGTAACATACCATAAGCAAAGGACTGTGACTAACGATAACCCCAAAGAAGTGTTGCAATTGCAGATCATTGTTTATGTCTAATGTGTTTAAGCTGTGTGGAATAAGTGTGCTCTTAAATAAGTGTCTATTAGACATGTTTTGTTTAAAAGTTGTTG
>BQNB010149277.1:0-16191 GCA_026074375.1 Tanacetum coccineum | reverse complement strand
ATATTTGATTATCTTTGTATTTTTATATGCTCTATTGACTTTTCTTTGTTGTATAAATGAAGGTGACCAAACAACAACAAATGAATCAATCAGGCAACCCTATTGACGTGCCCTCAAAGGACATGCAAGTGATCGATTTATCCGAATCCGATGAAGAATTAGTATTAACTATAAGAAATATATAATTATTATGTTAACATTATGCATTACGTAAGAAGTAAAGTGTACTTTTTTCTAAATGTATGCAGCCTGTCTCGGTGACACGTAAACGTAAAAGACTAATTCAAAGTGGTCGTTGTGTAAACAACAATGTTGTTGATATTTAGTTCTTCGGACGATGAAACTATTGTAGAATTATCGGATAAGAAAATTTTTGATGATCACATTGAGAAGGATGAATATATGGTATGAGTTTATGACAATATGTTTAATTTGTTTCACTTTCAAAAATTTATATGATCATTTTGTACGTAAGAATTTGATGATGAAGCACTTATTACTTTTAGTGGTTCTACAAATAAACGTAGCACTTCAGTCTACAAATCACTAACATTACGTCTTATTGATGAAGACACAGATGAAGAGTTTGATAATAACAAAAGCATTGATGAAGTTGCCAATGATGTGCAAAAGTATGACAAATCCAATAAGGCTGCTCTTTTAAGTGAATTAGAAGCTTCTACAAACAATAATGATGCACATGGAATCAATTCATAAACTGTTGAAAAAATAGTGATGAAACTGAAATTGATTTAGAAGTTTCTGAAAAAATAGTGATGACTATGGAATTGATTTAGAATATTCTGAAAATGAAAGTGAAGACGATATAGAGGATGAAGATGATTTGGAAGATGATGCAGCGTACGTGGCAAGGAAGGATTTTTAATCAAAGTTCGTTGATTCCACAGAATACCGAAAATTGATTGATCTTGAGAAACCTCAGTTTTTATTAATTTATCAAAGAGCTGCTTAACAAAACGTTTAAGAGAGCTTAAATACTAAAAAAAAGCCTAACTTCCTGGAATACCAAACGATTGGTATTCACTAAGAAAAATTGCAAAAAGTGCCCAGGACTTATAAAAAAAATGCACTTTGTTTCATCCCTTCAACTTCTGCAGCAACTTTGGATGCCCTCTTTTCTGCATAAAAACCTCCTCTAATTGCACCGCATCACTCACGCATGCACGTACGTTAAAAACTTCAAATTATTACTCCGTATTACCATCAACCATGCATGATAAAGTAGATACCTGCAGAGTTATGCTTCACATTGAAGACATCATGGGTACGAACGTGGCTTGGAAGACGCAAACGATAGGCATTTGGATTGATCTTCTCCACAATTTCGACAGGACCAATCTTCTTAGCAGCAAGCTTGTTATATTCCGCTGAGCATGAAAAGCGATCCTTAGTTAGAGAATAGCACCAAACAAAGTCACCAAAATGAAAATCAACTACACGCCTTTCTGATCAGCCTTTTTCTGTATATTTGGCTAGTGCAGCAACCAAATATGCATGAGTGTTGATGAATTTGAGCCAACCGTACAACAAACTTTCGTAAAGTTGTGCTATGGAACTAGACGCACCTTGCTGGGCAGAGCGAGTAAATCAAGAGGTCCCCGCGGAGACAACCCGTAAACTACGTGGAAAGGACTGAAACCAGTGGAGCGGTTAACAGCATGGTTATGGGCAAAATTCAGTCTGCTTCTACCTTGAATTTCTTCTTTGAGTTATTTTTTTTATGATTTTGATTGAGGCAATTTATGATCCCACGCCTTAGGATGATCCCCAACCAAACTGCGCAAAAGATTCCCCAACGAACGATTAATGACTTCGGTCTGACCATCTGTCTGCGGATGATAAGCACTGCTGAAATTTAGCTGCGTATTAACCATACGCCACAAACTCCGCCAAAAGTGACTCACAAAACGAGTGCCACGATCAGAAACTATAGAGGCAGGAAGCCCATGAAGACGATACACATCACGAAAGTAAAGGTGCGCTACTAAGCAAACAGCATCAGAAGGTCTTTCTGTACATGGACAATAAAGTGCCGAACCATCTTCGAAAATCGGTCAACAACCACAAAAATAGAATCAGAACCACGTTGGGTACGTGGCAAGCCAAGGACAAAATCCATACTAACATCAGACCATGGTTGTGTGGGAATAGGCAAAGGTAAGTATAACCCGGCATTAGTCGATGTCCCTTTTGCCATATGACAAACACGACACGCGGCTAACAAAGCGGCCCATTTTCCTTGTTTTTTACGCTATGGTGGGCCAAAGTAGGAACCCCGCCAGAGCTGGAAAGTTTACGGGCAATGGCCCCACATGACCTTCATTATGGAGTTCTTGTATAATCTTCAAGCGTAGACTGCAGTCTGGAATGCACCGTTGCACACCAAGGAAAAGAAACCCATCTTCCAACACAAAATCTGTTGATTCACCTTGTTGAATGCGAACAAGCACCTCAGAAAAGAATGGATCATCAACATAGAGGTCCAAGAACGAATCAAAGCCGGGGACATGGGCACGCATCTCAGTCAGCAACCCATGACGACGACCTCAACCAGATCCGCACACGATTAGAACACCTGCTTTGTGTTTAATCACAAAAGTAAACTGTTGCAAATAAGAAATCCACGAAGCATGACGATGAGATATCTTATCTTGGCTGCCAAGATACTTGAGGGAATCATGATCAGTATAAAGGACGAATTCCCGCTGAAACAAATAATGCCGCCAATGCTTAATGGCTTGGACAATCGCATAAAACTCAAGATCATATGTACCAAAGCGAAGCTTAGCACCAGAAAGTTTTTCACTGAAATAAGCAACGGGACGACCTGATTGACTGAGGACAACCCCAATACCTGTTTTCGACAAGCATCGCAATTCGGTTCAAATGGTGGGAGGATAATCAGGCCCCATATTGATCAGTTTCCATATGAGTTGTGCAGTATACGGTATTATTAATGAGAGTCTCTAAGTAGTACTATTCATTAGTACCAAAATAGGAGCCGAGGTGAGCCGCCGCTTAATTTCAAGAAAGGCAGCCTCCGCATCATGAGTCCAATCGAACCTAGTCCCTTTCATGCAATCTGTGATAGGAGCCATAACACCACTGAAGTGAGGTATAAAACGCCGATAAAAGGATGCCAAACCGTGAAAACTACGAACCTCTGTGATAGAGGATGGACGGGGCCATTGGTCAATAGCCAGAACCTTACTCGGGTCGACTTTCAGTCCCTCACGAGAAACCACATAACCAAGAAACTGGATGGAAGCTGTCAGAAAAACACACTTCGTCATTGTGGTCGCCAGCATAAATTTTTTCTTGTCGGTAGAACCAGTAACACTTTTACGCAAGTGTTCATAGGTGAATAACATGTGCAGCTTCACCACTATAAATCAGATGTCATCAAAATAAACGACGACAAAACTACCCAATGAAAGGACAAGGAGAGGCTTGATTCATCACTACGAATAAATAGTACTAGGGGCATTGGATAAACCGAACGGCATGACCAGCCACTCGTATAAGCCTTCACGAGTCTTGAATGCAGTTTTCCATTCATCTCCCGTGCGAATACGAATCTGATGGTAGCCACTTTTGAGATCCAATTTGCTAAACGACAAACACAAATAATATTTTTCCTTCAATCTATTTGGCTTTTATAAAAAATCAGTTTAGCATAAAATATAAATATATTTGCATATAGATTTAGGGTGCGCAACATCCAGTTAACAATATCAAAGAAATTTGTGTCGAACTTTATGATGTGCAACATCCAGTTAACATAAAAAATAAATATACTGTTTTAGCAAAAGAAAGCATAGATCATATACTTCATCAGACTTTAACACAAATGGAATACATCGTCATTGAAATCAGCATTTGGGTCGGCCTCCATGTGAATAAACCTAAACCGTATCAGTTTGTCGTATGCAAATTTACATCGCTTAGGAAACAAATTCCACTCTCCATGAACATTCATATGATTTTTCCTGTTTGGTTTCTCCTTGTGGAAGTCCATCCTCATACTCATCAACTCTTTATAATCATGATGTTTCATCAATGCTTTAGTGTAGAAGTGCATCGGAGGGTTCTCTTGAAATTTTGCTGGGATCACCTGGAATTACATGTAAGTAGAAATGTGGTTACAATAATAAGGTATAAATTAAGTATTCATATAC
Organism: Tanacetum coccineum; assembly: GCA_026074375.1. Taxonomy (NCBI): domain Eukaryota; kingdom Viridiplantae; phylum Streptophyta; class Magnoliopsida; order Asterales; family Asteraceae; genus Tanacetum; species Tanacetum coccineum. The sequence goes on along the minus strand of BQNB010149277.1, from coordinate 11,992 downwards.
ATATGGAAACATTCAATTGTACGTACAAGTGGTTGTTTGTCTTGGACGTAGGCAAAAGATTTGTAAAACGTATCAATCCCTTCGCGAAAGTGATCCATGTGCCAAAGCAAGATCATCATATACCATAGAAAATCACTGTGTTCCATTCGAATCAAAAAACGGCACCAAGGTTTTTCCAAAAGACGTTTTCGAAGATTATACAAACACAACCCAGAAATATTTCTGTGTTTGTCAAAACATCTTTTTTTTTTTAAACCCATTAAAAGGCCGAATTTTCCCCCAACCATCGTCGCCAGTGAAAAAGATCACCGTTCAACGAAGGGTTTTTTCAACCCCAGACAACACATTCGAAACAAAAACGGAAACCAGAACCCCATAATCAAGGGATTAGCCATTTTTTTTCTGTCACCGATTCGAAAAATAGAAACCACAAAATTGGATAACGCGAAGTCATCACATAAAAACGGACGAAAGATTCTTACATCAAAAGGAACGAACATACCTTTTAAGAATCATAAAATCGAACCCTTATTTTTTCCCCAGAAACAATATTTGATTCGTGATATCCGAGAAGAAAACCCCACAGCAAAACGTCGGTTCATCATCGAGACCCCAAAGTACACGAAACCCTAAAAAGGATTTCGCATCAATAACTAGAGGGAGCCGTTTAAGACACAAGGAGAAATAGCGAAACAAAAGATCCCATCATAAGCTCTGGAACGAATCCACCGGAGAAGAAGGCCTCACACCAGTGACGAACTCAACAAGGAGAGGGTCACCAAACAAAAGAAAGAGAGACAGATATAGAAAAAGAGAGGCGGACAAAAAAAGGGAGGAAACCAAATAAGGTTTTTAACCTAATCAGGTTCCAAAATTCAAAACACACCCTTTGCCTTTTTTTTTTCATTTCTATATATAAACTTTGATTATATAGAATTAGAGGTTTAGGATTTGACACTAGTTACCCCTTATAATTCTAGATAGGTAACTTAATCTAAACCGGAAGATAAAATATAGTAGTCGAGAAATTTTTACTGCCTACTATATTAAGAGAATAATTTTGTAAGGAGTCAATTTATACCTTAGGTTAATTCTAAACATATATTTAAAGCCCCAAGGATAGTTTTTGGAATAAAAAAACTAGTCCCGATAATTTGTTAATACCCTTCAAGAGCACTTACCACAAAATCCGACACACTTAGTGTTAGGAATTTTATTTGGGAGATTTTATTTAGTATCCTAGAGATATGACGAAAGAAAGTGGAGATACTTCGAAGAAGGAAGTAGGTACTACAAGTACACCACAATTCCAATGTCCAATTTTAAAACCTTCGAATTACTCACTATGGGCAATTCGAATGCAAATCATTCTCGAAGCGAATGATTTATGGGAAATGATAGAACCTTTGGAGACAACCCAATCCAATAATAAGAAAGATAAGACTGCAATCGCATTCCTTTATCAATCCCTACCCGAAGAACAATTGCTTCAAATAACAAAACACAAAACCGCGAAAGCCATATGGAACGCCTTGAAAACTAGACACATAGGCGAAGAGAGAGTGCCAACAAGCCGAGGTTTTGCAACACTCAAATCCGAATTGGTTGCTATACCATGAAGGATGACTAGACCATCGAGTTCTTTCACCAACAAACTAACAACCTTAGTAAAACAAACAGCTAGTCTAAGGGCCATTACAATGGAAGATGAAACACTATACGTAAACATATTAAACCCGTACCTGAAAGTATCATACAAATAGTTGCGTCAATAGAACAATACTCAATCCTGAGTGAAAATGAACCTTTAGAAGAAGAATTGTAGACTTAAAACCACTGAAGAAAGGCTTAAGTTATGAAAATCAACAAGTGACAATTCAAGATAGACTTTATTCAACACGATATGAAGAACAAGCAGAAGACGTGGTCATGGCCGGATCCAACCAATCCACCAAGGGCAAGAAAGTAAACTTTAAGAAAGAAACCACATAACATTCAAATAAACTTACTCATGACAAGGTAAGTATAATGTGTATTCAATGCAAGAAGTATTTTGAGGCATTATGCAAACAGATTGTCCATTCACAGAAAGAATCAACAATCCAATCTCATTGAAGAAGATTTACAGCCACAATTACTTATGGCAATTATTGAAGAATCACGAATCTGGAATGGAAGGAAATTCCATTCAACTTCAACTTAACTGATATCAAACAACAAGGAGTCGGCAGTAAAAGCTTGGATGGAGGAATAAACGAAAGCATGAATCGACCTGGAATCAAGGAAGATATACACTGCAAGAACTCCAAAAATTAGAAGGTGGAAATAACCAAGAAAAAATATGATCAACCTGGACTCAAGGAAGATCACAACAGCAAAGGTGCAAAGGTGGAAATAGCCGGAAGATGATCTACCTGGATATAAGAACGATCACAAGCACTACAAGAAATCCTACAAGAAATCAGATGGTGGATTCAACCAGAAGATGGATCAAGAAGACTTAAAGACCTACACAGCAGCGTTTGTGATTAGGGGGGAGAATGTTGGGCCAAAACCCAATCAACCGGATTAATCCCAAACCCGCTGGAAAACCCAATAGAAGTCAAACGGGTCAAAACCCAACCCAACTGTCAAAGACAGTTAAATAACTGTCAAATAACAGTTATTTCCTAAACAGACCACGATGGTATCGACTGAACCGACGACACAAGTCAACCGAAAAGATAGAATTTGGAAAACAAAAAATCAGTAACTTTAGATCGCACCTTTTCATTTTGTATATATAGGAACAAATCTGTAAGAACAAATTGGATGACAGATTAGATTATATAAAAATCTTTACATTTGGTATATTTTGATTGCGTTTGAACATTCCGATCCAACATTCCACTCTCCATGAACATTCATATGATTTTTCCTGTTTGGTTTCTCCTTGTGGAAGTCCATCCTCATACTCATCAACTCTTTATAATCATGATGTTTCATCAAAGCTTTAGTGTAGAAGTGCATCGGAGGGTTCTCTTGAAATTTTGCTGGGATCACCTGGAATTACATGTAAGTAGAAATGTGGTTACAATAATAAGGTATAAATTAAGTATTCATATACATATGGAAACATTCAATTGTACGTACAAGTGGTTGTTTGTCTTGGACGTAGGCAAAAGATTTGTAAAACGTATCAATCCCTTCGCGAAAGTGATCCATGTGCCAAAGCCACTGGCATCGGTGTTTCATGCGATCGTCAGGTACAAATACATTTATAATATATCATTTAACCATATGTGTACCAATTCATTCATGACAGATTGTACATAGTAAATCGGTGTTCCTACAAAACGTAACAATTTACAAATCTTAGAAACTATTACTTATCAACTACATAGAATGGTATTATTGATGTATTTTTAGATTCATCACAAGTACAAACTTTTAGATTAATAGTCGTAACTTTTTTACACCCTTATTTTTTGTCTAGACTTTGTGGCCATTTAAAATTGATCGTAACACTTTGTTGTTTTTTAAAATTGATTGTAAGACGTACAATGCTAATGGTTAGTCATCGTTGCCTGTGTTGTTTTTTTATAATTACATCTTGCCATATGTTTACCTATATACTTTGGGATCATGAAATTTTGCAAACAGATGACTTCCTCAATAAGCACAAATAAGCTTTAAACTTCAATCATCGTCGTTTTTTGAATATATACTTTGGATTGATATATTCCAAAGGTTTGTGTACGAAATGGTTTAAAGCAAATTGCATTACATTTAAATCTTGGACGTATGATCTCTAAAAATTTCACTCATTTCAGTTATTATTCAATTTCATGTTATAAAGTTTCACACGTACAAACATGTCAAATGTAGTTTCTAAGTTTCTAACCAAACATTAATCACTCATAGCTATTCCAAATTCTAATTAATTTGTATAACTTGCATCAAATCATTAATTTTTATTAGTTTCGGAATACAGTATGCGGCCATGAGCTAAATCAAAACATAAATGTACAATTATCCATTTACATTTCTATACTTTAACTTAAAGTGTGAATCAATAACTATTCAATACCACAATTTTGTAGAATACATTCGATTAGAGTTTACCATAATGATTTTTGGTAAAAAAAAATCCATTTTATTACTTTCCTAATCTTTACTTCAATTCGAAGATAGTACAAAAAATTACATATGTTCACTTTCACACGTGTAGTATAATATTAGACTTGGCAAAAGTTAAAAAATTTCAAGAAAGGAAATAATATAATTTACATCCTTTTATATACCAAATCTTTGACTAACATATCATATAATATTTTCCCTTTTATTACAATCGTCTTATTACAGGATTTGATTTCTCTCAAATGCCATTACATAAAATGGTAGCATCATACCTATAAACATGTAGCTTATTCATATTACTCTTTTTTTGTTCTTTGAGATACTACCATGGTTGAAAACGATCCGGCCAATGCAATAAAATGTAGAAAGGAATTGATGTCCAGCAGAAAACGTGCATCTACAAACGATAAAAGATCAAACCCAAGAGTTTCTTTGGATGAACTTCTTACATGTACGTTTCTTTATATATACTTAACCCGAAAGCATACGTTTGTTTAGATTCGTGTATAAGAATGTTTGTTTGTATGCGTTTGATAATCCGCTCAATGGAAGCTTGCCTGCATTATCGTTATCCAATACATCTTCAACACAAACATACAACATTGTAGGTTTAACATTAACACTTGAAGTCTCTCTATATGTACTGTTGTTTGGTTTAATGTTTAATTGTGAAATATATGTACAAACTGATCCAGTAACGTTTGCAATTACAACTTGATTGTCGTGACCTAAGTTATTCATAATTTTGTTTCAACTTATAGGTTTGTCTACACGTTCGACACATCCTCAACCAACAATTCATAATAGAATGCCGCATTCAGACATCATTAACTGTAAGTTAGTGGTCATTATCTAATACAAAATTGCTTCTATGCGTACCCGTATGTGGTATGTCCACTTACAAGTATTGACAACTATCCTAATGTTACGTTTCATAGCTTTTTCGCAACAGATGAATACACCATCATATTTTTGTAATTCAACAAAAAGTTCGAAGCCAACATTAATTCAAGGTTATATCTTTCAACATTACATAACCATTTGCGACTATTGAGGTATGAAACTATATTTACATCTTCTTATAACAATGTTGAAAATTGTTTATATGTACTTAGGATCAAATTCAACGACAACAAACAACATAGTGCACAATAATAGTCAGACGCCGGTTGCAAGTCAATTACCATCGTTCACTTCCACGACGGACACAAATTTTGGACAAGTAACAACGCTAACATTTGAAGCACAATTCGGTGAACCATCTATCCTTTTGACACTACGTCCTATGTTCTGTACATTATATTTTGACCTTTTTGGTTTTGCTCTTTAAGGTACTACACTTGATGTTTTTAACATGCTTGTTTTTTGTTTATATGATGTTAGGAATCAATCCATTACTATATAAAAAGACTCAAACAGGAGCAGTAACAAATTCAAGATCAGGTAATTAACATCAACCAATCCACGTTAAATTTACGTATGACTATTTGAGTTGCATATGTTATGTATTAAACATAACATAAATAATTATAATTTTTTAAAATGTAAACTGTACATGTTTTGCAGATGCAACAACAACACACTAATCTTGTGACAACTCCTTTTCCTTTTGGTCTTAATAGATCTCTGACATTGGGAAATTCAATAGGTTAGAAAAGTATCTCTGTATATTATACTTATGGTATGCAACAACTATAGTCTTTCTAACACCATTATGTTATTTTTATATAGTTTCACAAAGGCATGTTCTTAGCAACACTATTACCAATGCTAATCGTACTTAAAGGTTTCCTAATTCACCGGATTCTGTTACAACAAGAGGTCATCAGCAAACTGGAGTTGCTACAACACGTAAATAACAAACAACCATAAATGATGTTGAAAAAGGTACTTTCTGAGCAATGTTATATTTTTTTCGCATATGCATAATGTAAAAAACTTAGCTCTTTCAACAATACATAACTGTTTAACTTTCTTGAATTATGCTCTTTATGTATATCTTCGTAAACATGTTTTGTTCATTTTATACGCAAATTTTGCAGGGCATGTTTGGCAGACACCACAACAATCCACTAATCTTGCGAAAAGTCCTTTAGCTTTTGGACCTAACACAACGCCTACATTGGAAAATTCTAATAGTTAGAAACTTATCTATGTATATTATACTTATTATGAGCTGCAACAAGTATACTTTTTCTCAAACCATTATGTTATCTTTTTTTAGTTTCACAAACGCCTGCTTTTTGCGATACGATTACAAATCCTATAAGTAGTCGGATGTCACCTAATTCTCCTACTTCTGTTGCAACATAAGGACAACAACTAACACCAGTTGCTTCAACACGTAAACGACAAACTCCCTTGAAGGATGTTTCAAACGGTAATTTTGGAATAACAATTTATTTATTTCTTATATGAGAAAATATTGTATATTACAACACTTATGTGATAATCTAACTTAGATTATTTTGTTTATTCATAGTATCACAAAGATCTGTTTTGTACAACACGATTAACCATGATGATTCAAGTACTATTAGTCCTAATTCTTCACTAACCAGTGGTAATCAAGTCACTCCAGTTGATCCAGCATGTAAAAGATGTTCTCCCCTAAGTAATGTTTCAAACGGTAATTATTAGTATCACATACTTCATTTAATACCTCCTTCGTTGTACGAAAATAGTTTTTCATTATTCGCGTCAAGATTTTTTCAGTTACTTTGAAAACACCCGTGGTTCGACATGATAATTAATGGCCCAAAAAAACAGCAAGTACCGTTGTTACACCAACCATTCGATCATTCAGTACACAAACATCAACCTACAAAGTAGGTGAATTATTAAGAAGAACAAAACGGTCAAAGAGACCAACCTTACAAAATCGTACGCCAGTTAGTTTTAATCTTGATGATGATGGAAATGTAAGGAAAGTTTATGAAAAATACTTTGGTATATCAAAAGGTATTTAACTATTTTGTTTTTCGTCATTGTAAACAAATGATCATGATTGTTACCCACATTACAGAAACATGCATTTATAATTTTCAGAATACTACGACCATGGCGATCCTACATCTGAGTGTAAAGAATGTCATGCTTTCTTATGGGAAGCGGAAGCAAAAAGAGGAAACCCTAATCCAGTAAACAAGGCGTATGGTATATGTTGAAAGAAGGGAAAAGTGTTGCTTGAAAAAACACCAGCTACACCAAAACCATTACTTGATTTATTTTTGACAACGGCAAGAGACAAAATTTCAGGAAAAACATTAGAACATATAATAGCATGTTTTCTTTTACTTTAATGGGTGGGAAGGTTGACTATTCAATAAACAGATGAGGCCGTGGTCTATACTTTTTCGGCTTACATGGTCAAACGTAGTATGGGTAGTTTGCTTTCGCAAGCATGTGCTCCTTCGAAATTTGCATAGCTGTATACTAGTTTTAATCTCCGTGCACGCACGGGACTTGTATATTATGTTTTTTTAATATATATATAATTTTTAGTTTTTATGTTTTATAAGTTATGAAAGTTTAAAGGGTTACTTGTTTTTTTTAAAATTATAATAAAATTTGTAAATTTATAAATTTACACTTAACGGTATATAATTTATTTAAAATTAAACCACTAAAGTTTTATTAATTATCTCCTCTTTTTTTCAAGTTTTTGTTTTTATAAATTTGACACATATATTTTTATGTGTTTTTTTTCTTTATCAGATTTCTTTACCAAAATAATACCAATTTTAGAAGTATTTAAGCTTTTTAATTAAACATATATTCAAAAATAATAGAAAATTAGAAGCATCATACTTAATAAGGAAAGATTCTTTTTGTTTAAAATGGAAAAGTCCTCACTTTTCGTTTTCCTTTAGTAGGTAAAAGATATATGATGACACGGAAAACAAAATTGAGAATAGAGCACGAGCATTAAGGTTGTATCCTAAACAAAATTATTTATTGTTTATATACATGTTGATTATATTTATATGTTTAGAATCTTTTTTTTATAATAACACGTTGGGATTTTAGACCTGATTAACAATTAAACATATCACGAGTACGCAGCGGAAAGATCAAACACGTATAGAACTTATAATTAACAAGGGATTAAAGATATGTACCTTTTAGCAAGAAACGTTAGACTGCTTATAGCAATAAACGTTACACCGTCTTCAATATACGCGTGTGTATAATACCACGCGAAACCATCAAGGACCAAAAGAATAATCCCTCTACTTCGTCACACACAATACGTTCTTAGCAAACGATGAAGTATGCTAGTACTAGTAATGGTTTAGCAAACAAACACCGTATCTTGACAATCAACTAAACCGGAAACCTTTGTGGTTTCTTTGGGTCGAACCAAAAGCCAAAACCGAAAACCCTTTGTGGGTTTTAGTCGAACAAACCAAGGGAGAGAGAGGAGAGATTTAGGGTTTATTTTCTTAAAACACATATCAACAATGAACCCTTGAATCCCTTTATATAGCCTCTATAACTTGAAGGAAAAGAAAGCAATCCTACCTCCTTGTGGAGGGGGTATTCGGCCAACCCAAAGGAAAAGGGGCAACCCGAACCTTCCTTTTTCTTAGTTTTACACATTAGTCCTTTTAGTTTAACATTTAAACAACTAACTAATGTAATTATCATTTGTTTGCTAAATCACTAATTATATATTAATTTAATATATAAAACATCGTTCTACAAATTTGCTTGGCGCCTCGGTAGGCTCGAATAATTCCCAGACATATATAATTTATATTTGTTCATATTTTCAACAGCTCCCACATTGACAGTAAACATTCAACAAAAACATTGGTAAACGTCTAGCAACACGCCAATGCTCCCAGAAACATCCGAGTGTGGTTTCTCAAAACACGGACAAAATGATTTATGAATTTACAATCCCTTTGTTTCCGATACCGTGTTAAAAATAGATATGGATCAATGTCATTCCATTATTTAACGATTCTGTATCTGTATATGAAAACTAATTCAAGATTACCAAAAACAATGAGACATATCTGCGTGAGTTTTTGGGTACGGCCATACACACATCTGATTAGTTCTACAAGGGGCCCAGTAGCATCATTCTTCAACTGTTGAAGGAACAAATTCTATTTTGACTATAAGTGCCTAGTCATCATGTTTCAAAATCACTTCTGAAATAGCCCTTATTAGTTATCCATTTTCAGGATAACTTATACTAGATCAAGAATGATTATCCACATATGCAAGACCTACTTGCATCTCAAGTCTAAGGATTTTATAAATAAAATCACTTACAACGTTTACTTTATGAGGATGATCCATAAAGTAATATCCTTGTGTTGGGGAAATCCAATATTCATCTTATGAATATCATGTGAGTTTGGTGGACACATCCTTAATATCAATAATATCACCAATCACTCATAATTGTCTTAATTTAACAATATTCCCATATTGTTAATCGACAACGGATTAATTTAGAATAATAACTATTATTATTCACGGATTTAAACATGCAAATATAGGACACAATTTAAGATAAAAATAACAAAAATACCAAGTATTATTATCATAAAATAAATTGTTCAAACATCCCTTATCCAAATACTAAACACAGATCTACATAAAACTACTAGCTAAACAAAGTCCCATGCTCCTAGCATGTTGAGTAAGCTTTCCTTTAGGTAAATTCTTCGTAAAAGGATCAGCCAGATTAACGATGTGTTGTGAACCTTTAAGGAACCTTAATTCGACCTATGCAATGCAAGCGACACGTACATAATGATATCTCCTATGGTAGTGTCTGGTGCCTTTCTGAACTCCCGATTCGTTAGCAATAATAAGTGCGGCTGAATTGTCGCAAAACATCTTAATTGGTTCGTTTATTGTTGGTACTATACCAAGCCCTGAAATAAACTTCCTAATCCAAACAGCTTCCATCTCTGCTTCTGAAGCAACTATGTAATTCAGCTTATGTAGCTGGTTTTGCAGTAGTACTTTACTTGGAGCTTTTCTAGTCTACTGCGCTTCCGTTCAAAATGAAAACGTATCCTGTCAGAGATTTCATATCATCTATACCGATCTCAAATCCAGCATTGCAATAGCAATCAACTCAAAGTTCAGCTTCCAGATTTCCACCATAAACCAAGAACATATCTTTAGTATTTCTTAAATACTTAAGAATATTTTTCACAGTAGTCCAGTGACATTCACCAGGATTCTGTTGAAACCGGCTGGTAATATTTTGCGCGAACGCAACATCAGGTCTAGTGCATCTTACATCATACATAATGGAACCCACAGCCGAAGCATAAGGTACATTTTGCATGCGCTTCACCTCTTCAGGTGTTGAAGCACCTTGTGTTTTGTTTAAGTCAAGTCTTTCTTGCATGGGGATATGACCACGTTTGGAATTATCCATTCTATATCTCTTTAAGATCTTATCCATGTAAGTATTTTGACCAAGTCCAATCAATTGCTTTGACCTATCTCTATAGATTTTAATTCTAAGAATAAATGCTGCTTCCCCCAAATCATTCATAGCAAAACACTTTCCAAGATAATCTTTTACACTTTGTAAACTTGGAATGTGATTTCCCATGATGATTATGTCATCAACATATAAGATGAGGAATGTAACATTACTCCCACTAGCCTTTTGATACACACATGGCTCATTAAGATTTTGAGCAAATCCTAACCTTTTGATTTCCTCATCAAATCTTTTATTCTAGCTTCTTGATGCTTGCTTAAGACCATAAATGGATTTTTGAAGCTTGCATACTTTTCTGGGATGATTAGGATCAACAAAACCTTTAGGTTGCACCATATAAATGTATTCATCAAGATAACCATTTAAGAAGGCTGTTTTAACATCCATTTGCCATATCTCATAATCATAGTATGCCGCTATAGATATGAGAATCCTAATAGCTCTAATGTCAGCGACGGGTGAGAACGTTTCTTCATAATCAACCCTGTAGAGTTGAGTATAACCCTTTGCTACAAGACGAGCTTTATAGGTGTGTACAATACCATCCATGTCAGTCTTTTTCTTAAAAATCCACTTACTCCCAATAGTCTTACAGCCAGGAGAAAGGTCAACCAAGACCCATACCATATTGTCCATCATGGATTGTATTTCCGAATTCATAGCATCGATCCACTTATTATATTTTGAATCTAACATCGCGGATTTATAGCTAGTGGGTTCATTAAGATCCCCTAGACTATGCTCCCCCGCCTCTACATTTAGACATAAACGATTTGGAGCTTGATGTGTCCTTTCAGACCTACGAATCAGAATCACTTCATCTTGAGGTGGTTCAAAACCTTCAACCTTCGAAGGAATTTTACTAGTGATTTCAGAAGGTGATGTATCTTCATCTTGAATTTCTTCAACCTCCCACTGACTTTTTGAGTTATGAGATTTTTCTCAAAGAACTCAGCATACCTCGCAACAACTATTTTGTTTTCAGGTCGGAAGTAAAAATAGTAACCCATCGTTTCCTTTGGGTATCCTATAAAGATACACTTAACAGATCTTTGTTGAAGTTTGTTAGGTGTATCTCGCTTCACAAGCGCCTCACAACCCCAAACCTTTAATTAAGACAAGTTTGGAACTTTTCCATACCATAATTCATATGCAGTCTTATCAACCTTCTTGGTTGGAGCCATATTGAGAATGCGTGTTGCAGACTCTAGAGCATAATCCCAAAAGGATAATGGCAGAGTTGTAAGTTTCATCATTGATCGAACCATGTCTAACAAAGTACGATTTCTGCTTTCAGACACGCCATTATGTTGTGGTGTGTATGGAGGAGTAAGCTGTTAGACAATTCCACAAGCTTTAAGATAATCTTTAAACTCTTGGCTTATGTAT
>BQNB010149276.1:0-16191 GCA_026074375.1 Tanacetum coccineum | reverse complement strand
ACGCCCTTGTAAATCCTTCAATAATTCCACATGCATTTGCACGTGTAATGCATGTGAATTACTTCTAACTTTTTTCTTTTTACTCCTAATTTCATAATGAGAAATGAGTAGGCATTACAAGTTTACAATTATTTAAAGAAAAATGCTACATCCACAAGTTTTTTACAAAATAACTTTCACAAAATTACTCTTAACCAATAAAAACTATCCAAATTACTTCTCTCTCCTTCTTTTGAATTATAATCTTCATATCTATATATGCCACATCATTTTGTGAAAAATCTTTTGTAGAGTTTTCGTAGATGTAGCAACCCTCTTATTTAAAAAACATCTTGAAAACCTTGCAAAATCATTTAAGGATTTTGGATAAGGAGCTCAATGTTGATTTTATACACTAATGTTAGATTTGATTGAGATGATGCCCAATCTTAGTATAGTAGGATTTCATTATGAAAGATGATACGGCTAATTAAACGTGATTAAAAGAAAATATTGATTCAAAAAGTAAGAATATTTTAAAGTTTGAGAAGTTGTTAAGAAGATTGTCTCAAATGATCATGCTACTTCTCAAACTTTAATTACTACTAGCACTTTAACAACTTATGTACATCATTTTAACACACATATAGAAAATATTGAAAATATTGATTCAAAAACTCTTCTTAACAACTTATTTTAAAGTTTGAGAAGATTGTTAAGAATATTGAAAATATTGATTCAAAAACTCTCAAACGTGCTTAAATGTACTACTAGCACTTTAACACACATATAGAAAATAACAATCATCATATTATTCAAAACCTTCACTGTTTGAGAGTTTTTGAAATTAGTGTTTTCAAAGTTTTATAGGATCATAACTAGTTGACTTGTTCATGTTACTTATGTACATCAATAAGTGTGATCGTCATGCTTAAAGACATAGGACATAACCTAGCTGAAATTTGATTGATCTATATATAGTATTTAGATAATGGAAGGTTAAGCAGTTGTATTAAACGAGGACTGACGCGGCCGCCCGTTGCGGTTGAGCCAAAAACTGCGCGCCACTATGTTTACTATGAACATTAACATCGATTAATCGATGTCTGGTTAACTTTTTTATATGTAAATACACACGTTTACGTTTAAACAAATGCGGTAGCACATTTTTAACTGCACAGTTGAAAAAATAAAATTTCGAAAGCTGTGTTAATACGAAAGGCGTAACGACAAAAAATAAATATTATGTTTCAATATATTTTTCAATTCCAAACACAAATACAATATAAATATGTATGTACTATTGGACAAAATTTAAAAGGCCAAGAAAACAAAACTCTTTAAAAGCGTCAAGGGTTTTCGATATAATCTTAAAACTATACGCAACAAAGAATAAGATTTTATTGATATCTCCAATGCTTCCTAAGTGTTGTGCCAATTCAGTGCCCAGTGATCTTTCACTGTTGATTTGAATAGAAAATATACTAAGTGTTAGTTATCCTTGAACATTACTAAGGTCACTAAATGAATATTGATTCAGTGAGTTACCTTCAAGTGTTCAACCTGAGTCTAAGAAGAAAGACTCAACCATTCAGTGATGCAGTACTTAATGGATAAAGTCTCTAAACCAAAAAAAGATGATGGGTTCAATGAGTTGTGGCAATAAGCTCACCGAACTTCATACAATCTCCTCAGTTATAATGATGACCTATAAGACTTAGAAGACTGAAGATTAGACGGGATAAGTTTGAAGGGATAAGATCAAGTACTTATCCCCTTAAGTCAAACTATCCTGAAATTGATATAAAAACAAGGTCAGTGTCATCACTGACCTTAGAAAGTGTGTTGTCCCCTTACCTAGAGTAGAATGTGTAATAGAGATAAGTGTACGAATGTACTTGTCCAATCAACTTGGGGGCATGCACTTATCACCCATGTGGGTTCTGACCCTACCTTAGCACTATAAATAGAGAGTCTTGTAATGTAGTAGGGTTTTACGTTTGTGCACTTAATGTTTATCATTCACAAAACCCTACTCCTCCAAATCTACTAAGTCCCTAAAGCAAGCTTCGGTTGGCTAGCATAGTAGTTAACCTTTGCAATACTTTGGTTTGCAAAGTGTTATTAGAGAGGAGATCAATCATACTTTACGTTGTCATTCAATCCCTATTGTTGTTCTACAAATAATAGGGTATAATTCTTAATAAGATTTATAAAGGATTAAACATTGAAAAAGTTTTGTGTTCTTTGCTTATAGTCTTTACTTTTATCAAAACTCTTTTCAATACATTATTTCAAATCATGGGTTAGTTTATCATAACTTTGTAGTTATTAGTAAACTAATATAAAGGGAACTACAAGTGGTATCAGAGCTTTCAAATGATGGCATGAAACTATCTAAACACGAAATCTATGTGGGTTACGTGAATAGTCTTCCTGAGAAGTGGCTTAGCTTCTCCCAGGGAGTAAGAAACGCTAATCACACTCAGACTCTTGACTTTGCTGATATTTATGGGATGTTTGTCTATGAAGACAACATGATCTCAAGGAGATACCCTGAGTCTAAAAAGGACCTGATAACTGCACCCCCAACTACTTCAATATCAATTGCTTTCTTTTCTAACAATATTGTTCAAGGTTTTTAATAAAATTCTGATGATGAGGTTGATGAGAGAACTAGTGAGAAATATCTAATATATTTGGCTGGGTTAAAACATTTTATCAAAAGAAGAAACAATTTTTCTAGTCAGGAAGCAAATAAAAACACTAGCAAATAAAAACACCAAGTGTTTTAAATGTGGTAAAAATGCAATTTTGCAAGAGATTGTTTTACAAAAATGTCAGTTACCTCATATAAATCATCCGTGTCAAACTCTTCTTCAGGGTCAAGTGGTTTTCAACCTAAGTTTACACCTAAACTCATTCAGTCTTTATAACCAGTTCAAAGTAGTTTAAATGAACCAAAAATTTAAAAAGATTACAAAACTAAGTACAAAAAGGTGAAAGCTAAACTAGCATTTCTTGTGGTTGGTCATTCAAATACTTAGTCTCCAAAACCTTTTCAGTCTAAAAAAAAGTCTAGTAGCTTAAACTTTTGACTGGGATGAAGAAGAAGTGTCTGATTTTAAGGAGATGACACAAGTTAATGTATTGATGGCTCTTGCTGATGATGAGCTTGCTGTTGGGAAGAACCATGCTAGTAATGGTGAATGGATTGACATCACCATAAGGAAGGTAAACATTCTTTTATTTATGGATGAAGATGCTGATTGGCAAACTTATCTTAAATACATTAACATAGATCTTAAGTTTGTTGAAAAGAAATTGTTAAATTTGTTATCTAAATATAACAAACTTTTTTTTAAATTAGATAAATGTAAAGATGACTTACTTGTTTTCAAACAAGCCAAACTTGAGGCTATTACATTTCAACTTCAAAATGCTGAACTTATAAAACAAAATCATGTTCTTCATGAACAACTTAAAGAAGAGAAACATGTTAATGAAAAATGGTTAAATAGTTCAAACAAAGTAAGTCAATGCATAAATGAGCAAATTCAAAATCAGAAGAAGAAAATTCTTATAATTGATTAGATCACTGAATCATCATCCAAAAATGATGTAAAAGAAAATGCATTCATACCTGCCTCAATGGATTATGATCATGAAATGATTCCAAAATCTAAAGATTTGGTTGAAAGACATAATCTTGACAATAAACTACCAAACTTCAACATTGGAAGAATTTTGGTTCTTGAAAGTCAGGCTGTCAATGAGAGTTTAGGACTCATTGAGGCACCCACTGACCCTGAGTCTTCCAAAGAATCGAGATCAGAACCTCTAACACCCTCACCTCTACTAAAAAATCTTCAGGTAGCTTCTCCAAGCTCTGAGGTCATGCCATTGACTTACCAAGAACATTCTCGAAGGGAGAGACATGGTTTAGGCACTTTGAAACATACAAAGCCTGAAACAAACAATCTTCAAGTAAGAGTTTTTCAGGACATATCACTGTTAGTAATACTGAACTAGTCATTTCTTTAGTTCCTACTGAAATCAAAAAAATAAACAAGAATCCAAAATAAATGAATTACATATCTAAAATGAGTCAGGAACCTAAACCTAAGGTTCAGAACACTGACTCATCCAAATCAATCGGACCAAAACCTTTACTTAAACTAAAACTAAAATGTGAACTTTGCTATTATACAAATCATTCAACATACGATTGTTATAGAATTCTCTATTGTATGAAATGTAAAAGATAGGATCACATAACCTCTGATCACAAGGTTTATGTTGCATCACTGAAAAATAGTGAAAACTACAAGGCACAGCCTTATCAGTATGCATCACCATCAAAACAGATCCTGAAAGCTAAGGTAAATCCTTTCCCACCATGCACTCACTGTGGTTTCAATGACCATTGCCCTGATGACTGTCGAATGTATCATGAGTGTGAAATATGTGGAAGTTATGATCATATAACCTCATGACACAATCGTGTTATTCTTGTCAAGGGAGGGGCCCTAGCTGAATCCTCTTAGTCTAGTGAATCCTCAGTTGGTGTGAGTTGCAATACTTATGAAAGTATTGTTCACTCAACCACTGATCATAGTAACTTCGAACATTTCAAAAGAGGTGAAAAACTTTAGGCTACTAAAGGCATAGAGCCTACGAAGAGGTGGGTTCACAAGAGAAACTAAATCAGTTTATTATTTGCACAGAGACACATCATGGAGCCCATCTGGTACCTGGACAGTGGATACTCAAGGAGTATGACTGATGTCAAGAGTTATCTTCACAAATATATGGAGAAACCAGGTCCTAAGGTAGTATTTGGTGATACATCATCTTGCATTACTGAGGGATATGGTTCAATAAACTGTGGTGGTATGGTTTTCTCTAAAGTAGCTTTTGTAAATGGTCTAAAATATGATCTAATTAGAATTAGTTAAATTTGTGATGCTAAATATATTGTTTAGTTTGATGATAAGCAAGGAACAATTTTTAATGAAAATAAATATATTGTGTTGATAGCCTCAAGAATAAATGATGTATATGTTCTTGACATGTCATCACTGACTCTAAATGGAGCCTGCTTCTTTGCCAAAGCCTCTGAGAGTGTTAACTGGCTATGGCACAAAAGGCTATCACATCTAAATTTCAAAAACATTAATAAACTTGTTAAACAAAATAAAGTTCTTGGCCTACCTTCACTTGTTTATTCAAAGGACAAACCATGTTCAGCATGTAAAAAAGGTAAGCATCATAGAGCTTCTTTCAAAACAAAAAAAATTCTCAATAAGGAAGTCCCTTCATCTTCTTCATATGGACCTCTTTGGACCAGTCAGTCACATGTCCATAAGTCATGAGAAGTACACCCTAGTCATTGTTGATGAGTACTCAAGGTACACATGGGTGCACTTTCACAAGAAGAAGAGTCAGGCAGTTGAGAGCCTGTTATAATGTCCTTTATCAGAATGGTTTAAAATCAAAATGATGTCAAAGTCAAACAAATAATGGAACTAAGTTTAGAAATCAAGAACTTAAGAGTTTTTATGATGAGAAAGGAATCTCTCAAAACTTCTCTTCTCCTTACACACCTGAACAAAATAGTGTGCCTAAAAAAAGAATAGTACTCTCATTGAGGCTGCTAGAACTGTGATGAATGGCTTAGTACTCTCTAAACATTTCTGGATTGAAGCAGTCAGGATTGCCTGTTATACTTAGAATAGATCAATCATTGTCAAATGCTGATGATGGATATTTTCTACGATACTCCTTTGTCTCTAAAGCTTTATGAGTATTTAACACTAGAAGACAACAAGTTGAGGAAACTTATCAAGTTACCTTTGATGAGAGTATGGAAGCCAAACACCTCAGTAAATGAAATTGAAATAAACGATTCATCTGGATATCCTCCTAATAAATATCTTCATGATGATGATCCATCTATACAATATCAAGCAAATTCTGATATTTCATACTACATCACATCTCACAATCGTTCATTACCTAATCCTCTTAAATTTAAACTAATGTCAGAAGTAATTACTTCTAATGAGCAAACATTCCTCAACTAATGATAAAGATCCTATCGACATAATAAATACTGAAGGGGACACATAAAACAACAGTTTGAGACATGAACAAACGACTATAATAACCACTGGATGAAATTCAGAAACAACACTAAAACCTTAGTATCCATTACTAACCTTTCAGTCCTTGACATGACTTAGTCTCCCATCATTCATCATGCATCTACAAGTTCGAATCCTGCACCTCAAGATAGATGGTCAAGAGATCAACACATTGAACTTGTGAATATCATTGGTGGAACACTTGAAGGAATGTGGTAAGAAGTTATGGCTGCCAAACTTGACTTCTACCTCAGCAAGTGATTGTACTATTGCTAGCTTTCTCATCTTAGGTTAATCTAAAATAGGTTTATGAGGTAATGAAACATCCGGGTGGAGTTGATGCAAGTAAGAAAGAGCTAAGTCAATTCCTATAGAATCATAGTTGGAAACTTGTTCACTCCAAAGAGGAAAATTTTAATGTGGCGCAATTTAGGTGGTCAGAAACAAGAAAATTAATCTTGGGAACTGTTTACGTATCTAGATATGTCTTGGATTGTTTAGGGTTTATTGTCACTATGAAGATTTTATAAAACAGTTTGATGATATATGGTACTCATGGGGCCTGGTTGGATGACTTATAGGATGCATGACAGGGCGGTTGATAAACTACTTTGTATAATTCTAGGAGGGCTGTGGGTGGTATATGGGCAGGAAGGAAGGTTTGATGTGGTTGTTGGGTATGGTTTTCAACAGGTGGGGGGGTGAGGAGGGTATGCAGGTAGGTGGGAGGGCATGAAGGGAGTTTGACGAAGGGTGGTCTCGTTTTATTTACTAAATTGTGAAGGGTGGTGTAGGGTCGAGTAGTGAAGAGGAGGTCGGGGGGGGGGGGCGGGGGGGGTGGGGGGGGGGGCGGGGGGGGGGACGGGGGGGGGGTGGGGGGGGGGGGGGGGGGAGGGATGGTTGGTGTGTGCGGGAACGAGTTGTAGTGGTTTTTTTGTCTTGTTTTTTTTGTGTTTTCTTATACCTTTTTTCTTAATTCAGAACAAGTTTGTAAGGGGAAGTGTCCACACCCGCCAAGGCGGAATTAACAAGGCGCAACTTCAGGGAATATCATCACAACACAATGGTGTCAACATAAAAGAATCACTACATGCATAACTAAATATAAAAGACACGAGGTGTGTGTCATGACAATACCGAAAACAAAGGAACGGCGTCTTACATTAATGAAAAATGGTCTCATCAATACAAAGACATAACGTCTCACAAACCTAATAAAACCAAATAGCATTCAAGAAAATTCTTTTAAACAAGTACGAAAGGAAAATCAGAAGATAAACTCCATATGCAATCCTAAGGTCTCTCTAGCCACTTTTAGCTCAAAACCCTCAACATGCTCACTTGAAAATGATGCTTAAAAACGTCAATACAATGGTTGGCAAGAGTCATAGGTTTACGACACACAATTCAAACTTTAAATCAGTTACTGTGATTATAAAAAAATAGAACATGATAGGACAGTTAAGCTAACTATTATACAGGCTAACATGTATTCGTCCATAACAACCAAATCTAGGATGGAACGTATACCACGATCCAAGTCCCAAAGTCCATAACAACCAAATCTAGGACGGAACGTATACCACGATCCAAGTCCCAAAGTCCATAACAATCATGAGTAAGACCATTACTCGAATCCAAAGTCATAGGTAAGAACATTACCCGAAATCCAAATCATAGGTAAGAACATTACCCGAAATCCAAATCATAACATTTAGCACATAACATATAATAGTTATATAACATTTATCACATAACATATAATAGTTACATAAAAGTCCATGCGTCAACTAAACCACATAATCACAGCAATTAAAACATTTCAAAACATATTTTGCATCATTTCCATCCTAAGAAAATATAGTAAAATGGGACTATGAAACTCACCTGATGCTTAGCAACTTGATAAATTCTTGCACACAATCTAAACACAACAAAAACACAAGTTACACTCGGTTAGGCTAAATGCCCAAACTAATTTAACAATCATTTGATGGACTTCTAAACATTATACTAAGTTTATAATCCTTTAAATACATCTCCCATATCATTTTCATACCCTATATAACCTTAACCATTAACTTCCACTTTCACAGTTTTCGGCTGAATTTTGTAGTCACTTTATGACCACAAATAAAATACTAAAACACTTAATTGATGGTTCTCCTCACATCTCCTAGCTTTCCAATGAGTTGTAAGCTAATGTGATATTAAAAAAAAATATTAAACTAAGTGGAACTATTTTATAAAAATTCATCATTACAAAGTACTCAGATTCGGATCTGAACGCACACCAAAAAGTTTGATGTCCTTAAAAATACTTAGAAAATGTTTTAGCGCTAGCCCTTCGAACTGGAGTTAATAGACACCTAAAATATGACCTCTGATTTTTTTTTCTAACCTTAATTCGAATTTTAAGTAGGGGTTTTACTCCCCGAAATCATACCCAAATCTGACCCGAATTCACTGTTTTGACAATTTTTCTTACGGAAATCATTAGACTAACTTCCCTACCTCGAAATCAATCGTGGCCGGAATTTTTGAAAACTAGACTCTTTGAACTTATCAATGGACATAAGAATGATAATAAAACACGTCCCCATCATTAAGATATCATTCGAACAACATGACCTAAAATTCCGCCAAACCCTAACTTTGATTCTAAACGCTTCGAGACCATCCGTTACACCAATAGTTCTAACTCTAACCATAATCACTTCTATATAGCCTATTACATCAATTATATTATAGAGTATAAACCCTAAATCCATCAATCATTGCTACAAAATTATTAGAAGTTATCATCTCTAATAAAGAGGGATTTGATGAACATATCCTACTCCTTTAACCCGATATACACAAAATCACACACCATAGATCTTTTATGAAAATAAATAATTTTTTTCATCCTTCTTTGGTTTTCCAATCCGATCAACAAGAAAAGGGAGGCGGGGTGGGTTTCTTTGGATATTTAAAGCTTTACAAAAGTTTAAGATATTACCTATTTAGAAATTCAAATTAGACTAGTTGATAGTTGTTCTTTTATTTTTTTCTCCTCTTTCCAACCGATCCAAACACCCTTTAATATTATATATATATAAAGTAGTTTCTATATATCTATAATATATATATATATATATATATATATATCTCTAATTTTTTTTTTTATATATCTGGAACTGTTTAATAAATGTAATAGTATATATATAGTGATATAGTAAATGGAAAGTAGATATATGAGTAGGATGGCTGGTGGATAAGGAGGTAGAAGAGGATAACGGGTGAGGGGTGCGGAACAGAAGGGGGGGGTGGGGAGTTAGTGGTGAAATATAAGAGGTGAGAGTGGGATTGAGTAGAGCCAAAGAGCTAGATTAGAGGGGGCTAGAGCGAGATGGATGTACTGAGTTATACGGCGGTCGTGCTACAGAGTAGCCTGAGCACAACTCGATACACAAAGTTGATCTTTCACAGGTGGATATCTGAGCATATCACTCTCATTTATATTATGTTACATTCTTAGTCGGATAAACTCAGGCAGCGTTGTGTAGACATATGATGTTAACACACACACACACCACACACACACACACACATTGTCTAGCTCTCTCTATGAACACGAACACCTATCTCATCACAAGACACACACACTCATCCCACATACATCTCGACGATAACAAACAACTTTATTAATTGTAGAACCTTTTAAATAAAAACTATTTTTAAAATTTACTATTCAACAAATTACTTTCATAAATTAGAAATACTATACTCCTTACAACATAATTAACTTAAATACTACCTTCGCCGATCACTATCTCTATATCTCTCTCTCTCTTTAATAAAACCCTGAGACGCTCATATATCAATTATTCACCAATTTACACATAACGTGCATAATATCATGCATAATCTATACTTTCAATTTCACAAAATATGAACAATAAATAGCCACCCAACACGCACAACTCAATCACTAATTGTAGACTGAACACGGCATCAAGGATTGATATCAGTACTCATATAAGATCACTTAAGCACACATTATAACACAATAATTAATACTTTAGTAGTCAACTCTAATGATGTTGCGCTAACCTACTCAAGTCCCACGTTGTTCAACGATATCTCGCCATGATCCTTTAGCGAAATTTCCATCCTGAAAAGTTTAACGCACGAGAGCGCGTGCACAACACATGGTCAACAAACAATCGTGCGTGTGATGTGTGTGTGTCGTACCTACTTTCATATGTCATCATTGTTCCCAAAACGTGAACTCCAGTGCACATTTATGACCTTTAGCCAAGTTTACCTTAACAATTGAATCTTCCTATGTTTTCAAAACTCTTAAGCCTCACTATCACTAACCTTCATCTTACGGGTTCCTCAACAAAACGAAGGGTTTTGTCAATCTTAATCTCATCTAGTGGCACATGCAAAGATGCATCCGCCATTCAATTCTTCCAATTTTGACCATCGTGAAATGTGTCGTGCACCTACTTTAATTCCACAAGCAGAACTTAACCATAAGCTACAGCCGGGTTCTCTTCTCAAGAATTTCAAATGGGTCCAACATACAATTCGTTGTCAATTTACCTTTCTTTCCAAAACGTATCACGCCTTTCCAAGGCGACACCTTTTACACTTGATCCCCAACTCTAAACTCTAATGGCTTACGCCTATTATTAGCATAACTCTCTTAACGATCTCTCGCACTATAAGCTTTCCTTTAATCAGAATACCGACTCTCATTGTCTACTCCTTCTTTCACTATAATTCCTTCTATTTCTGGTCCAATCAATCTACTTTCACTAATTTTAGCCTACAAAACGGGTGACCTACATTTCCTTCCATACAGTGCCATCAAACGGAGCACATCGAATCCTCAAATTGTAACTATTATTATAAGAAAATTCAACTAACAGTAGGTGAACATCCCAACTACCACCAAATTCGATCACACACGTTCTTAACATATCCTCCAATGTCTGAATTGTACGCTCATTTTGTCCACCTACGCACCTAGTCTGAGGAAGATAATGCAGTACTCATATCACAATACCAATCGCTCCCTAAAGGCTTTCTGAAATGTTTGCCAATAACGTGATGTAAATCGTTCCATCTCGATCCGAAATAACGACAACACACACACTTGCCATGCCGTCGAACATCCACATTAATGATATAACCTTGCAACTTCTCCATAATGTAGTCCTTCCCGCGTCGCTAGAAATAAGCTCTATCCTTGGGCAGTCTTTCGACGATTACCCTCTTATAGTATCAGAGCCTTCTCTATCTATCTCATCCTAGGTAACTTCGTGATAAAATACATAGTGATATTATCCCACTTTTACTCGGGTATCTTAGGTTGTTGCAATAATCTTGAAGGTCTTTGATGTTTCAGCATTCACCTTTAAACAAGTCAAACAATTGCTAACATGGGTAGCAATATCCTTCTTCATACATGGCCACCATACATATCTCTAAGGTCATAGTATATCTTATCCGCTCCCGGATGTACTAAGTACCTTGATGCATGAGCCTCGTCCATAATTAATGTCCTTACATCACCTATTAATGGAACCCATATAAAATACATACCTCCATCTTCCTTCCTTTCCATTAGTTGGTCTAGGCCACGCAGCATTTCTGCTGTCGCGTTCTTTACCTTGGACGCCTCACCTGGAGCAGCCAATATCTTATCCTTAACACTTGACTAATAGTCATGGACATTGCGCGTACTCGTCTTGGTTTCACTATCTTATTTCTACTTAATGCATCAGCCACTACATTCGCCTTTCTCGGATGGTAACAAATCTCACTGTCGAAATCACTTAAAGACACTTAAACAATTCAATCTATCTTCGTTGGCGGGGCATCATTTTAATCCTTTCTGACGAAATGTGTTGAAGACTCTTATGATCAGTATAGATGACACTCTTCGTTCTGTACAAGTAATGCCTCCAAGTCTTAAGAGCAAACATTACTGCTCCCAATTCTAGGTTGTGTGTTGTATAATTCTTCTCATGGATCTTCAATTGTCGTGATGCATAGACGATTTCCTTGCCTCCTTGCATGAGTACATAACCTAATCCTTGATTTGACGCATCGCAGTAAACTACAAAGTCTTCTGGTCCGTCAGGCAATGACAATATTGGTGTATTACACAAATTGTCCTTCAAAGTCTAAAAAGTTTCTCCTTGTTCCCTGCCCCACTCATACTTCCGATTCTTCTGCGTCAGTGAAGCAAAGGGTTTAGCAATCTTAGAAAAATTCATGATGAACGTCGATAGTAACCTGCCAATCCTAAGAACGATCATATCTCGGATGGTATCTTAGGTACTTTTTAGTTCTTCATTGCTTCTATCTTACTAGAGTCCATATGAACATCATTACCGTTAACCATGTGTTTGAGAAAACGCACTTCTTATAGCCAGAATTCATACTTGGAAACTAGGAAAACAACTTCTCCCTCTTCAGCAGCTCCAACACCAACTTCAAATGAACCTCGTAATCCTCCTTAGACTTCGAGTAGATCAAGATATCATCGATAAACACAACGACAAAACCTTGTATCAAATACGGCTTGCACACCCGGTTCATTAAGTCAATGAAAACCGCTGGTGCATTAGTTAACCCCAAAAGGCATAACTGTAGACTCAAAGTGCCCATATCGCATCCTAAATGCCATCTTGGGAATATCTTCTCAATGTACTCTTAACTGATGGTAACCGGAACGAATATCTATCTTAAAGAAATAACGCGAAACTTGTAACTGGTCGAACAAGTCGTTGATCCTGGGGAGATTCTTGGTGGTCAGCTTGTGCAACTCTCGATAGTCTATGCACATTCAAAATGAACCGTCCTTCTTTTTAAACAACACAGGTGCTCCCCACGGAGAGTGACTTGGTCAAATAAAACGTATATCAACGAATTTTAAGGGCTACGAACAATCGAATATGGTAGCAAACGAATACTGAATCAAAGGCTAGAATACATATAAGGGATTTCACATATGCAAATAGATGTGGATCAAATGACATAAGAATCCTTAAAAGAAATGATAGAATATCTATACCGATAGAAAACGCAAACAAAAGAGTCAACAAAGCGTACCAAGACAAAAGGAACACATATCGAATAATGATAAATACGAAAGATAGAATTCTTATACCAATAATCAACTTTACTTGAATGAACCAATTAAATATTGTTTAAAAAAATCATTTTGAACAATAAAGTTGTTTTATTTTTTTATTTTTTTAAATCATTTTAAATATAAAAATCGTCTTAAATATAATCTTTATGAAAATTCATTTTAAACATGGTTGTCATAAAAATCCAGAAACTGTTATTTAACAGTGTATCACATCTTACCATTATAATCATTTTAAACATACTTTTTCATAATAAAATAAAATTTATTAACCCAAAAAAAAAAATAGTTTCATATCTTATTTGTAAAGACTATTTTAAACATATCTTATTAATAAATATCATTTTAAACATAGTATTGGCAGACAACCTGTATCACATCGTTTTATAAAAATCATTGTAAACATAGTTTTCAAAAGAGATCTTTTTTTATTAACCATACAACGATTCATATACGTAATTCAAGATTTATTTCAAAAATAGTTTTTCCCAAACACCATCAAGATATAATTCAAAAGGATTTTCATAACTTGACATCAATATAAATATATTACTCAAACAAAGGACATCGTAATACCAAAAGGATTGTAAAATACCATAAAGACTCTAACACAATTCTATTGCCTGAAAACGAAAGGAAGTACAAGGAACCATATAGTCCAGAATAACCAGTGAATACAAACATGCACAAAAAAATGCATAACGAAAATATTACGAACTAAAATAAGAACGTAAAGACTCATTCGTACTCACGATCAAAAGAACAACCATTAAAAAGCGTCGATACTAACATGTCGCAGCATGTTACCAAAACCAAAGGATATATAAAGAACGGGGTAATGATTCGCACTAATATGTTAGGAACAATTAGTGCTTAAAAGAAAATTTTGATACTCATACGAGTAATCAAATACAACGAAAGAACCATTGAAACGTACCAATTATCAAAGGAGCAAATCCAAACAACCAATATTCATCAATATGCCGAATAGAAAAGTTAGATCATCCATACCGACATGGTACGAACAAGGAATGCTAAAATGAGGGTTATATATCCGAACGAATAATCGAGCAGACGAACAAACTCAATAATCGTAATAATAGGTATACAGGATACACGGGATATCCCTGCAAACGATAGATAGGAGGGAAAACTATACCACTGATGAAACTCTTTTATCATACAACCGCCATAATATAACATCTTACACTACCAACGAATAAGCAAACACCATCAATGCAATCAGGGGTCACAAGTCTAGTTGTTGAACCTTTATAAATTCTTTGGCCACCCATATTTATCATAGCATCCTTTCACGATTTGTCCGATGCATTCGCAAGACTACACATATATGCACATATACCACTCCAAAATAACACAAAAATGATGCTCCATCAAAACAATATTTATTTATATAAAGATAAAATCGAAAACAACAGAAAGAAAATGAAGGTCTCGAAGTGCCCAAAAGACGTAATATCTAAAAGAAATCATTGATAGCAACGTGTCAAGGTAAAAGACGAGATAAACTTGTGCTGGGCCTCGCTTGGGTTTGACTTTGCTTTTGCAAAAGTCACCCGAAACTCCGTAGGTCCAGGCCTGCTACAAGCATCTGACAGGAGATCTGAGTCTACCTCCTTCTTCGACTCTTCTAACTACCCTTCCTTCTTCGGTTCCTCGAGAGGCTCCTCCTCAATTGGCTCCTCTTCTGGATCTTCTGATATCGAGTAGCCCGTATGTCGAGATAAAACTCAAAGAAAAGCAAGAAAACAAAACACGCATATAACTAAACACATAGATCCTATTATGCAGCTATATGAAGGAATCCTAGGTTATAATATCCTAGGTCATAACCAAACCAACTTCTCTATAAACCTAGAGAATCTGATACCAATCTGACCCACACCCCTCAAGACGAAAAAAACGACTGAGGCGTAACATCCATGGTAAATCATCACAAAACACAAAGGAGTCAACAATATAAGAAAACTAAATGCATTAACAGAACATAAAGGACAACAAATGTCATGACAATACCATAACTAAAAGAGTCTTGCATTAAAAAAGGGCTCATTATTACAAAGCCATAACAATGACATCACAATCCTAAGAAATCCAACAGCCTTCAACGCAAAATCCATAAAACAAGTACGAAACAAAAAATCAAAAGATAAACATTATATGCACATCCTAAGGCTCTCTAGCCACTTTTAGCTTCAAAACCCTCAACATGCTCACCTGAAAATGATGCTTAAAAACGTCAACACAACGGTTGGTGAGAGTCATAGGTTTATAAACACACAATTGCAAGCTTTAAATCAATACTGTGACTAATAAAAACAGAACATTGCAGGACATTTAAGCTAACTAATATACAGGCTAACATGTATACGTACAAAGCAACAAAAACTAGGACAGAACGTGTCCCCCGATCCAAGCCACAAAGCATATCTCATAGTAATGGGTAGGAACGTTACCCCTGATCCAAAGCACACAACATTTGGGTAGGAACGTTACCCCCGATCTAAAGCACGCAACATTGGGTAGAAACGTTACCCCCGCTCCAACAACGCATAACATTTAGCACAAAAGTCCATGAGTAACTTAAATCACATAATCACAGCAATCAAAACATTTCAAAACATATTTTGCATCATTTCCATCCCAAGAAACTTAGGAAAAATGAGACTATGAAACTCACCTGATGCTCAGCAACTTGACAAAATCTTGCACACAATCTAAACACAACAAAAACACAAGTTACAATCGGTTAGGCTAAATGCCCAAGCCAATGTAACAATCATATGATGGACCTCTAAACCTTACACTAAGTTAATAATCCTTTATATACATCTCTCAAATCATTTTCATACTCTATATAACCTTAACCATTAACTTCCAACTTTTCAGTTT
>BQNB010149275.1:0-13852 GCA_026074375.1 Tanacetum coccineum | reverse complement strand
AAGAACAATAAGTAGATAGAGAGAAGAAAAGAGAAGAAGAGACACCACAATATATACTGGTTCGGGAAGGGGGGTTTAGTCCTTTCGTACGTTCAGTTGCGAATCCACGACGCCGATACTATTCCTAGTATAATTCTTATGGTTATAAACCGTATTACAATTTAACTCCACCGACTTTCAACAAAGCTCGGCGCTCACACAGAAGAGTTACTACCTACGGTATTCCGCCCTCAGAATCCACCCCTAAGAACCTGTGATTCAAATTAACCTATAACTCTAGAAGCCTTCCCCTTGGAAGCTTATCAAACCCCAACTAGATCCCCAATTATCTAGGCTTGATCCTACAGATACAAGACTTCCTAATGACGTTGGTCGGGTGCAAGTTTTACATTTATAATCGAGACTAATGAAATTATCAATGATACATACGAGCAAGTATACTCGTTCAAACGTAGTAAAGTCGGGTAAGTCAAGTTTGTTCCATGGGACTTGGTTTAAACCAATACTAGGTAGCAAGATAGACACTAAGGTTGTCACGGCCATTAGCGTCACAAAATCAAGGTCATTACTTAAGCAAATGCATTCCATTTTTAAAACTATACTTATGCGAGAAATCCATGTCATTGATATCCATGTTTGATTATGTTGGGTAAACAAGTGTATATGATTCACAAAACCAATTTGTATATGATTTGACTCCGTAGTATACTTCACCAAATCATATTTATGCGTGAAACTAATGACGAACCCTTTTGACCTATGAACATCATCAACCCCAAGCCAATTAAGTGTGTTTGCTAGATAATTAATGTTCCTAAGTGATTCAACAAGTCCTTTCGACCTATACTTGAATTCAAGCCCTTTTGTTCATCTTATTTGATTATGTGAAAATGGTAGATGTCAATTACCAGAACCCCTTTTTAGTTTGTCACGACTAATAGAGAATAACCTACGCCACGAAATCCCTTTCGACCTATGATTCCGTGGGTATTCTACCACAAATCATAGAAAAGAACTCAAGACATAAATAAACCACATGTTTACAAAAATCATCATTCATACACAATCAAACATTTTACCAAATTCATTTCATTCCACACATAAGTATTATGAGACTACTCCATATATAAATTCATTTCACAAATCCAACATTCAAACGATAAATTAAGACACATCTCAGAAATATTTGTAAAGATTAATACCTACAAAGATTCCTATAGGTTTGGTGATGTAGCTCGCCAAGGGCCTCCAATCGCCGTAATCAACGTAACTCCAAGAGTGGTGCTTCTTCCTTCAAATTCGTCCTTACACTCTCCTGGATTTGCAGAGATATTTCTACAGCTTTTGGGGTGAATAAAGGTGGTGGAAACTTAACCTAATTGAGGGTTAAGTGGTTTCTTGTGTTTTTTTAGGTTAAGACCACCACAACTATATATAATCCTTCCAAACCGACTTAGGGAGTTAATGTAAGTCCCCTCAGTTGATAATACAAGTATATGATCGGTTTCCAGGCATAATGGCTCGTTAATTCGCTCATAATTGTAAAAATGTAACTGACATCGTGGTCCTGCCGGGCGGCAAAGCCTTGCGCCGGGCGGCAATCCAGTCGAGCCCTCTGCCGGGCGGCAATGCCTCCTGCCGGGCGGCAGAGTGCTCGTCGCAACGTGCGATCTTCACTTTTCCTCGTCTTTCGTCTTTCGATCAACTTTTTGTCCCTCGGGCCAATCCATACCACATGTTTATGACCCAAAGTGCATATTTTACTGTTCCAGATGGGTCTTCAAATCAAATATCGAATTAGCACTCATTTCTAAGCTTGTTTTTTTCACTTCGCATCTTTCGGCTAGCTGCAACACAAGAAACTCATTTTGCACAATAACAGGGGTAAAAGCAGTATTATTTTACCAATTAACACATATAAAACCAAGATAACGTATCCCAAAACATACCAAATCTACGCGTTATCAATGTTCTAGAAAATACATCCCCCAGAAAAGACAAAACAGGGAGCGTCTGAGGCTGGGCGGCCCCCTTAATTATTAAGGGGACCGGCACCTAATTGAGGGGATCGGCCAGACAAAAAACCTCCATAGTTTGCCTATAAATACTGGACTATTTCTCACTGATTTTCTAACATTTTGCACCTTTTCTTTCTGTCCCAAATCAGTTTATACATCTCACACACATTCTAAAAAACTTTGATCATGTAATCATAAGAATTTGTTTCTAAGTGATTCAAGCTTATTCCTCCAAGTGCAAGTGAAGAACTCTCGTTATCATCAAGATACGAAGTTATGTAGTTTAGTTAGTACATTCGTGACATGTCTTACATTCACAATGTATAGATCGAGTCCATGTATTCCAAACTTGTGTAATAGTTAGATCATGGTGACAAAATCTGCTCGGGATTTTCCATGCAGTACTGAGTGTCGTTGTAACCACTACATATCTCACATGAAGAAGTGATTTTGTTTACTTGAACAAGTTGCTTAGGAGAAATATAAGCTTTCATCAAGCGTTGGACTTGATTTTCGAGTTCGACAAGATAACGGTTGGATGTACTCGGGACATCTTGAGGCAAAGAGATTGCCTTGACCGGCTTTGCGAAGTCCCTTGGGTCGTTCCAACTTTCGTTATCATAGAGGGCGAGGTCCTCTAATAGTGCCCAAGATTCTTCAGCATTTCTGTCACGAAGCTTACCACCGACCGATTGGTTAATGGTTCATCTTGTGATGGGATTGACATGATCATAAAAGATTTTGACTTGGACCCAAAGATCGATGACATGATGAGTGACTTTTTAGAGTAAGTCCTTGAAACGAGTCTATGCTTTAGAGAGAGATTCTCCTTGATGTTGTTGGAACATCAAGATGTCGTTACAAAGTTTTGCAGTCCTTCCCGATGGAAAGAATTAAGCAAGGAAACGAGTAGTAAGATCCTCCCATGTAGAGATAGATCCTGCTGGAAGACGTTCAAGCCAATTGCTAGCTTGATCGAGGAGGAAAAATTGAAATAAACACAAGCACGTTCTTTCCTTATTTTTAACATCAAGGTCAAGTGAGTCCACAAGTTTTAAGAAATCCTTGAGATGTTGCTTTGGATCCTCGGACCAAAGTCCGTAGAATGAGCATCCATTTTGCACCAACCGGATAGTGTCGGATCGCAGAGGCACCACATTGTTCCCTACGGGAAGCTTAATGGTGTTTCTGCAGCCCTCGTGGCTAGGTTTGGAGTAATCTCCAAGAGTACAGATAGGATTTTCGTCTCCCATGGAGGTCAAAAAAATGAATTAAGAAACTAATAACACAAAGAAAAGATAGACTACGAGAAAGCTAATATACCGAAAATAAAAATCTTACTTGATAAGAATCAAGCTAGTAGACCTAAGTTAAACAATGGTTAAAACCTAACTATTTCCCAGGCAGCGACGCCAAAAACCTAATGCGGGTGTTGTAGACTCACAAGAAGTTTTACAACTCCCTAGGCAGAGTACCTAACCGTTGTAGTGTACTATAGGCAAGACTCGAGTGTTGTTATCGTTCTCTAGGGAAATAGGTTGGGAAGGCTCGATCAGAATATAATAGAGGTCTACGAGGTTGAGAGAATATTCTTTTTGTATTTTTTTTTATAGAATAGCAGGTATAATTCATGGTTTGAGAGGTTGTTTGTTTTATCTAATTAATAAACTTTTATTAATAAATCTTCTAAGACTAATATTGGTTGATAACTTATATGATAAACGAACGTATTTACTTAAGTATGCACTACTCCTCATATTGCTTCTCCTAATCCTGTTACTTTGTCACACTTGTGATGATATGTGTAAGTATTTCCTAAGTCATGAACGAATTACACTAACCCGTCGTCTATTTGATATTATGTTAAGGCAACGCACAAGTAAGGTAGTATGAAGACTATTACAAGGCCCCTAAGAGTATATTAAATGCAATTGAAATATCTTAAGAGGGATTAAACATATTAGGGGTAAGGTAGTATAAAGACTATTACCGATGGTATCCTTTCTACACACTCGCGTTTCCCTAGACGTTTATGCCAATTTAATATCTTATGGCTAGTTTTCTAAATCCTAACGCGCACATCCATCACAAGAAGCAACATTAAAAGGATCTATAATCTAAGTTTCATGCAATCATAAGTAAATACTAATAGATCTAGCTTTGCATGGTAAATAAAGGAGACGAACAAGAATCTATCACAAAACACATAGACATATTAAGTGATAAAGGAAAAATGAACTTCACTTGATTAAGTCATGAAGTTAAGGCTGTTACAAGAGGATTTTGACACCCTAAAAACAAGCCTAAAGGCTGCCAAAATCATCTTCTAAAACTAGGGTTCGTCTCTCAAAAGTTACACACTAAAACCCTAAAAATGGATTTGTATATATAAGAAAACAAGCACGACGGCGTCGCTTTATGTTCCTGACGCCGTCGTGCCGCAATGGTCTTCTAGGGTTTTATAAGTCGGCTTCGTTCTGACGCCATCTAGAATTACATGACGTCGTCACTTGATAACTTTGACGTCGTCGCTTGTAATTGGCGTCGTCCGTCTCCAGCACTGTATGCTTTCTTTAACATAGTTGGTGTAAGAGTCGTTGTCTTGTCCATTCTTCTCCATTGAGCCCAAGTTCCGTGTATTTTCCTCCAAAAGTCATCCAAGTATAATAACACAAAATAAACCGATTAAGCACATAATACTGGGCTTATTTGCTGATTTAGGGGGTTAAATAACCCTGAACAAGTGTATAAAATGACACCTCATCACAATATAAGCTTTATACTTGAAAATTAACATCACGACTAGGCAATTCACATTTTAGCTAGTTTAGCCAACTAGCCCCATTCTACTCTTAGATCAAACAACCTAATTCTTAAGCTTTCATGCCTTTTCCACATTCACAACAGATACACATAACACAAGCATGATAAATTCAATATAACATCTTGTTATAGTTTAATTACTTACCTCATATCCAAGCTAATTAAACCAAGAGCATCATCATCGTTAATCCTCAGTTTCTACTCAAAACCAATACAAGCACCTATTATCACATAAATTCAAATACAATTAACAAGGGTTTACATAACCCAAGAATACACCCACTTCATTTTAAATTCTCATATGATCATCACCATGATTATATAACCCAAAACCCCAAAATCAACTCTATTTTCATAATAATTAAGGGTGTCTAAATTCACACATAACCATAACTAAAATCTATTTTTATTATTTATATGATCATAACATGATCATCATTCCCAAATTACTAATATCACTTAAAAACACTAAATTACCTTAACCCATTATTAATAACATCTCAATACTTGGTTTAGAACCATAATTACCCAAAACCCCCCAATTTAGGTATATGAATCCTAATTCTTAAATTACCAAATTAACTAGGATTAGGAATCACTTACTTGTAGGAATTATTAGTATGAACTTATTTCTTGATTTGGGACCTTAATTCACCTTCAATGATCAATTAACCAATATTCTTTTCCATCCTTTTCTTCTCTCGGTTCTACATACCCACAAACACCAGACAATAAGAGAAGAGTGTGGAATGATATGGAATGTATAAGATTTGCCTAGGATAGTTATAGGTTTGGCCAATTGATAACTTTGGTCCCTTAAGTCCTATTTCCTCATAATTGTGACACATAATATTTTCTACACTCATTTACATATTATGTTGACTTATGGTTTGACTATCGGGTTGACTAGCCAATCACATAACGTATTCAACTTATAAAAGTCATAGTCAACTCATTCTATGGCATTATCCTAATAAAATACCTAAAAACCGGTTTTGGGGTGTTAAAGGGTGTTTGACTTAAAGTCAAATATGGAAAGGATATAACATTATGTGTGACAACCTCTTCAGTCTATAAAAACCGGCGAGACGCATGTCGCTTAGCGACAAGCTAGTGCATACTCACCTCGTGTAGAAAACTATTTCTATAGAAATCTCTCCCACCCTACACGAGAACCACTCAATGCTTTCTAGCGTTGTGCTTCTCAGGACTCCTACTCTAGGCATCCTCGCCGCCACGTTTTTGAGGCCACTTCGCTGTTCATCTGCCTCACACACTTCAGGCACCTTGTGGTACGCAACAGCTAACTTCAAAACTAGGATTTTATTTAAACGTCATGATATGCTCAAATAATTTTTAAGATTGTTAGTGTTTCTAATTCTTGAAAACTAGTTTATTTTCACATTTCACATCTTTTACATTCACCCGACAACTCACGTTCGCATTTTAACATTTACGTTTTTACCTTAACCTTTTTGTGTAATACTTACATTTAAATATACACAACATTTAACAAAAAATTAATAATCCCCCTTCCCCTTTTTGAAGCTGGCCTACAATATCCAGAAACACACACTTCTTCTTTTCAATAAAAACACCATCATTTCATTTTATTTCACCTCCCCAAAATCCACCTCCACACTTTATCACTCACAAACACTCAACTTCTCTTCACTTTTCCTTCATTTTCACACACTCCTCTCCCTTTTTGTCTCCTAAAAACGTTATCCCCTCACCACCATACAACCACCCAAAAGTTAGCTAAAAACACCAAGAACACCACCAATATACTCCTTGCAAACTCCAAACAAATCTTCTACCACTTTCATCCATAAAACCCGATCAAGAAACCTTGTTAAAACCCTCCCTAAACTAAGTAACAAACCCCTTAATATCAAGAAAACCAATCCATAAAGGTAGTATATTGATGCAAGACGACTTGTGTCCATTCTTGCACCAAAAACTCTCTTTTTAGTCATTTTATGTATTTTTTTATAAACATGCAAGCAAATAGGCTTTTTGATCTTTAAACTACTTATCTAGAGTCTTTCAAAAAAATTAGAACATGGTTAAAAAGGTCTTTGGTATTGTACAATAGTTTTTGCATGTTTTAGTTGCAAGAAAATCACTTAAGATGAGTAAGAGTGTTGAGACAGATTTCGTCCTACTCCAAATGCCATCCGCCCTCTGCGGAAGACCAGGCCAATCCTCTCCTACGGAAGCCCTACACTAAACCTTACTAAACCAGACGGTTCTCCTACGATGTAGTCTGTTGTTCAACTATCAACATACGAGCAGCACCTTGATCATATTGCAACTTCCGCGCAATCATGAAGATCCGCCTCTAATGACTCTATCACTCTATCATAATGCTGTCGTATGAAGTCCTCGTACGCCGAACACTAACAGAACACTCTAGCTCGTTTTCGGCGCGTATGCCCCAACTCATCTGCTCGCACATGCTCAAGGCCTGGTTCCATGCACTATACTTTCGTAGAGCTCTACTGTTCGCGCGCGCTCACTCCTATCCCTTTGAACACCTCATCCCCTCACCGTCCTCATTTCTTCCGTATGACCTTCACTTGATTCCAAATCTCTGTCGTTCAGAACTCCGCGTGTCCGCTGCGCTGTCCGGCTATCCTATTGTATGGTACGCATTTTTGGCCTATTACAAGCCCGTTTTGTTTTCCTCCAAACCTGACCTCGCCACTCTCGTTCGCTCCCCGGCTCGTTCTAAAATCGTTTCTCATTCATACATCGCCTATTTATGTTCACTTGTTATGCTTCATATCTCACTCGTGAATGCTGTTGGGATTTGAAATCTCTCCTCTTATTTTTGGAATAAATTTGTGTGGTTCATATTAAGTTCTCACAGAAACTCAGGCCACCATCATATCAACCTTGCACTCTAGGCCACCACACCTCCCACCCATACACCCCCCCCACCCGCCACCACCCACTACCCCAACCACCCACCCCCACCCAAACCCACCCACCCCCACACCGCCACCACACACCTCCGCCACTCCCTCCACCCCCCACGCCCCCTCCCCACCCCCCCCCCCCCACCCGCCCTCCCCGCCCCCACACATCCCCCACTCTCCTCTCCCAACAACCCTGCCCGCACAACCCCCATCACCCACCCACACGACCCCCCCCCCCCCCCCCCTCCCCTCATGACCCCCCCCCCCCCCCCTCCTCCCCTCCAACCACTTATTCCCCCACCCCCCCCTCCCCCCCACCACCACCCCCCCCTCCCCCCCAACACAAACCATCATACCCCAACACACAATTCCTCCACAACCAACACACCATACCCCCCAACCCCCCTCCCAACAACTCTTTCTCCCCCCTCTTACATCTCTCTATCCGCGCCACCCCCACCCCAAGGCCCCTCCCCCCTCCCACCCACCTATATTGTCATCAACAAAGGAATTATCTTATATTGTTTAAAATAAGTATTCACAAGATTAAGTGTTTTGTTTTGAAACACTATTCGACAACTGACTATAGATTTTTTAAAGCACCCATGCTCATCTGCCTTAATCAGCACTATTACCCACTACTGATCTCCTGCCAAACCATGACAAAAAACACGAGTCGACCTCCAAGAAGATAAAGTTGGTGAGTATCCAGTTTTACTATAA
This sequence comes from Tanacetum coccineum, assembly GCA_026074375.1. Lineage (NCBI taxonomy): Eukaryota > Viridiplantae > Streptophyta > Magnoliopsida > Asterales > Asteraceae > Tanacetum > Tanacetum coccineum. The sequence continues at coordinate 5,364 of BQNB010149275.1, read as the reverse complement.
TAGATGAAAGTAATATTTTTAATACCCTCAATCAGATGAAAATGACCGTTAGGTTGTATGAAATTTGCTAAAAGGCGTTCTATTTTTAAGTATTGTTTTAAACCAGTTGAATGCGGTGATGTAGCGCACCATATTAAATCAGAATCAAGAATTACTACGCTGATTTCTCCCAGCACGTCCAGCGTCCATAGAGTGAGTTAGGGTTAATAATGAAACTCCTGAGTTCGTATTCCAGGAGGAGGAAACGAAATTATCTTATTCTAAAAATTCCGCTAATACCACTCAATATCAATACGTGCCCTTTCCCCCACAAAGGGGATTGGTTGAAACGTTACATATCGGAATTTTGAATATTCAATCTAAGGCATCTTACTAACATAGCATACTTTACTTCATATTGCAAGAGAAATCAAAGCGTCAATTCAGATGTTTAAGAACTAAACAACCTATGTTGTTTTCAACTAGAATTTATGTGAAAGTGTAATTCGATGTGCCATTTTCACACCAAGAATGTAAAAAAACAGTAAAAAGGGGACTGTGACAATACTCACTTTAAATCGATAGCTAAGCGCGCTCATTAACTGAAAAATGACCACATGCAGACAACTATACAAGACTCATAAGGAAGAACTCTCATGGAAACTCGATACACCTTCTGAGACGCTAGGACTAGGGCCATGTAAAATAATTATTATACAACCATACGGATATGCTGGACACTACAAATGACAACTAGTTATTAGTCAACTTCAATTAGACTTGACAAAGATATGACCACTCTTAGTAAAAAAAACACGTATTAGTATAGGGACCGCAAAGTATGCTCGATTTACCCGTACTATGATCTACCGGACAAACGCTTAAGCAATCTAGCATATGATCTGCAGGAATTATTCCTTCAACTTGAGTAGAATCAATTGGAATTCCGGTCATGGTAAGTATCAAGCGCATGTTATTCGAAGTCTACATCCACTACTTCAAGATAATCACATGAAAAAATGCGCTTGAACTACAAAATGACCAATCTGTACTCGATTTTAGGGCTCCTTCACTGTTGTAGAGTGATCATTTTGGACTAAGGACAAAGATGAATTCAGACCAATCCTAATTAACATCTTAAAATACAGTATATTAAAAGTGTTTCATAAATTTTTTTATAGTTTTTATAGCACCCCCTTTTAAACCCATGCATAAAGGTGAAAAAAGATTCACATCATATGTTTGGAAAGTTAGATGGATCCAGGTCCATGCATGGGCTTGGTTCTAATAATCAGATGGATCTTAGATCATTTGTGATCTTAGGTGTCTATGTCTCGATTGAAGCTTAATTTAACACAGCAAATTGATTTTCTTCCAAAAACACACTGAGATTTCCAAAATTCCCCACCAATCATCCCTCTATTCACATCTAAACACCATACCACCCTCCATAACATCCACATCCCTACACAACCCCCCCACACACAACCCCCACCACTCCTCCCCCGCCCCCCCCCTCTCCCCCCTCCCCCCCCCTCTCGACCCTTGATTATTGACATGCATGGACTGGTCCATCAACTTTCCAAAATTGATGTGATCTTTTTTTCCAACCTTTATCCATGGGTTAAAGGGGTGTATAAAATCTATAAAAAATTATGAATACTTTTAAGATACTGTATTTTAAGATGTGAAAAGGATTTGGTCTGATTCATCTTTGTCCTTGGTGAAATGGTCACCCAAAGTGACCCTAAAATCAGTACAGATTTGGTCATTTTGTAGTTCTATTATTTTATGTGATTTTGGAGTATATTTGACTTATACATGTCTTGATTTACCATGGACCGATCCAATGTTCTACTCAAGTGAAGGAAGAATTTCTGAGTCCTTGTGATCTTAAGGTTTGTCGGTAGACACGTAGGGTAAACGAGCATTTTGGTCTATATACGTGTTTTTACTAAGAAGTGTCATATTTTGACAAGTCTAAATGAGTGACTAAACTAGTTGTCATTTTTAGTGTCCGAGCATATCGTAAGGTTATTAATAATTATTTTACTTGCCCTAGGTCGAGGTCTAGAAGGTGTTCGTTCGTGAGGTTGCCTCGTGGTAGTTGTCTCGTTGTGTCATTTTCAGTGTAATGCGCTTATTCTCGTTAAGGTGAGTTTTCACAGTCCCCTTTTTACTGTTTTCACATTTTGGGGTGAAATGCATGAATTACACTTTTACTAAATTAGTTGTAAACTTATGAATGTTTTAAACATCTGAATTTACGCTTTGATTTCTTTTGCAATATGGTAAGTATGCTATGTTAGATGCTTAGTTGATATTCAAAAACCTGGAATTACTTATTAACCCCCTCCCCTTATGTGGAAGGGCCGTAGGATAATTATGGATAGCGTGATTTAGGATAAGGTATAATTTCGTTGCTCCTCCAGAATACCGAACTCAGGAGTTTATATTATCTAACTCACTCATGCCTGATGCGTAGGACATGGGAGGAAATCAGGTAGTAATTCTTTATTCGATTTAAGTGGTGGCTACTAGCATTAACGGTTAAACATACTAATAAACCCTTTTGCAATTCATACAACCAAACGGATTTTCTAATGCTTGTTTAAAAATATATTGCTTTATTATATAAAACATGTATACTCACCAACTATTTTTCAGAGTTGACTCGTTTTATTCATGTTTTTCAGGTGATCAGTAGTGGGAAGTTTATAAAGGCATTTGCATGGGTGCTTTTAAAATTTATATCATTTGTTCGAATGTGTTTCAAAACAATTACCTTATCTTTGTGAATTTATTTTAAACAATTAAGATAATTCCTTTTAATCTCAATCATGTCTGGTGTTGTTTATAGTCTTATGTTTTGAGATTGGAGCTGTCACACCTTGTGTTTCCGCTTTAGCGGAGTGTGACATTATGATAATTTAAATATATTCCAATTAGGAAAATACATTTATTTATAAGATAATTAAATATATTTAGATTATTAAGAGATAATTAAATAGAGTTAGTTTCCTAATAAGATTAAGAATCCTAACACTATATATATATATAAATCAAAGGGTTTGATTTATTTAGTGCATAATTATTAAAACCTAAATTTGTTCTCCCCTCTCATCCTTGGTTCGTACAATGCAACACTAACACCAAAACCATTTGTGGTTTCGTGCTGATAACATCAAATATTTAATACTTTTTGGGGGCAAAATACCCTCTAAAATACTTGTAAATGTTTCACTAACACTCAAAAATGAGATATTTTCTATTGTTTTGTAGTTTTCAGGTGAAATGCAGGAAAGTAACAAGAAACAAGGGCAAAAGGACTTAAAGTGTAAATTTTGAAGAATGTTACGGCATAACACCAAAAATGGTTACGCCGTAACATAAATTAAGCAAGTACAAAGATCAAGGAATAATTTAAAGCGTAACACCATATCTAGTTACGCCGTAACCCTATATTCGGAAGGAAATCTCATCAAAGTTATCGTTACGGCGTAACACCTTATCCAGTTACGCCGTAATCATGAAGATCCACAAATATGGAATGAAGATCACGTACATATGGAAGTTATATGAAGGTTACGACATAACACCATATCTGGTTATGCCGTAACAGCTGCTTATATATGGAATGCCGTGTATGATGGTTACGACGTAACACATTTATTGGTTATGCCGTAACAAGTTCGATATCTATAAATAGAGGCCTCATTCAAGCTAATCCGATATCACTTCCTCCACAGCCAATTGGAGAGGCGACAAAGGCATCCAACCTTTGAAGAATTCCACCTGGAGTCCAAGGGAGATCATACTTTACTTACTTGTTGTATTTAATCGTTCAAAATACGAATCCTGTAAGAATTATGAGTTTTCAATATATTATTTCTTCTATCTCTTACTGTGTTTCCGTTACCATGAGCGGCTAAGCACTTAAAGTGTTCACCTAGTTATGAAGTTACTTTTGTTATGATTGTTTCCTGTTTTTTAAATTTATGGTTTCATTAGTTCATTTCTTGACGATCGTGTAACCCTGGTGTTTTGGTAGTATGGGTCGGTTTTGGACCTAGCGTGCCCTATTAATAGAGTATCTTGTCATGATTGGGACCAATGAAGTACTTAAGGAGGATCACTAAAATCCTTACCTGGTGTAAGAACTGATCGGTCACCACACATATCACTCAATACTTAAAAAGCACATGAACTATTCCAGAGAGGGTCAATAATCTGTATAGGTTATTAGATAAGTTTTGGGAATGGTTGGGATTAATCACTACAACCTGGATATCCTACCTCCTATATGATTTGGACTGAGTCAGAATCGCGGGAAGTATAGGATAGACTAAATATGCCTATTCAAGTCTATCGACCTTAGAAACCACTAATGAAACAATAGTTTAACATTGCATAGGAAAACGTTTTCATAACAATAGTAATGAAGTAACTAGATTAGCACGTTTTCTCTCTAGATATCTCCAACTCGTTTAATTTCCAGTTATTTATTTTATTGTTATTTTTAATTCTTTTCAATTCAAATCAAAAATCATTTTATAAACGTGACATTTCAAATTAAAACTAATTACAACGCTCTTGGGACGACCTCAGATTTACCATTCTATACTACCTACGATCGGGTTATCTGCCCGTTAGTGCGTTGTCAGGTAGATCGAGTTTTATAAATTTAAAACTTGGTAAAAATATATTTTAAAATAAAATACGCATAAAGTTTTTGGCGCCGCTAGCGGGAGCTTAAAATTAGAATTAATTTGATTATTTGATTATTTCTCTTCTTTCCTTAAACTCTATATCTGCAGGAACTATGACAGGAGTAGACGATACTCTCACCATGGAACAATACTTAGCATTGTCACGAGAAAATCAGGCACCGAACGTAGTTAAACCCAAAATCGGAGGCTATGTCAATTTCAAAATCAAGAGTCAATTCATACACGAATTGAGGGAAGACACTTTCTCCGGGAACAAAGACGAGGATGCTCACGATCACATTGATCGGGTCCTAAGCATTGTCGGCTTATTCAATATTCTCGGAGTCTCTAACGACGCAATCATGCTCCGGGTTTTTCCCTTTACTCTTACCGGATTCGCAAAAAGGTGGGTGGACAGACTCGCCCAGGAACTATCAATACTTGGGATTTCCTCAAAAAGGCCTTTATCTAAAGGTATTGCCCACCTTCCATGTCCGTAAAGCAGCTTGAAGATATTCATAACTTCAAGCAAGATAGAGACGAATCATTATATCAGGCTTGAGAGCGGTATAATGACCTGCTATACAAGTGCCCTACCCACAACATCTAGTCATCAAAAGGTAGATATCTTTTATAAGGGTTTGAGCACTATGAACCGTCAATTGCTTGATTCACA
>BQNB010149273.1:971-16191 GCA_026074375.1 Tanacetum coccineum | reverse complement strand
TTTCATATAAGGAGTTCTTAGCTTGTAACCCTAAGGAATATGATGGCAAGGGAGGTGTTGTAGTTCTTACTCGATAGATTGAGAAAATAGAGTCTGTGCAAGATATGAGTGGTTGTAGTATTGACCAAAAAGTGAAATACAATACTGGTTCATTTGTGGGTAAGGCTTTAACGTGGTGAAACTCTCAGATCCGCACGCTAAGTCGGGAAGTTGCTGTTAGTATGTCATGGAATGACTTTAAGTTTATGATGATAGAAGAGTTTTTTCCTAGTCATGAGATGCAAAAGTTGGAAACTGAGTTGTGGAATCATGCCATGGTCGGGGCTGGCCATGTTGCGTATACTGATAGGTTTCATAAGTTGGCTAGGTTAGTTTCGCATTTGGTGACTCCATAAAGTAGGATGATTGAGAGGTATATGTATGGCCTTGCTCTACATATCTGTGGGATGGTGGCAGCAACGGAGCCAAAGACTATACAAAAGGCTGTGCAGATTTCTGGTGCACTGACCGATGAGGCTATTAGGAATGGATCAATTAAGAAGGTTGAGAAAAGAGGAAATATGAGAGAACCTAGCAAGGATAAGAATGGTAGGGACGATACTAAGAGGACTAGGACTGGAAATGCTTTTGCTTCTACTGAAAACCTTATAGGAAGAGAGAATACGGGTGCTTGGCCCAAGTGTACCACCTGCAACTCCTACCATGCACCCGGAGGGCCTTGTCGCACATGCTTCAACTGTAACCGCCCGGGTCATTTGGCAAAGGATTGTAGAGGCGTGCCGAGGAACGTGAATCCTGCCAATGCTAGAAACCCAACTATTAGGGCATGTTATGAGTGTGGTAGTACCAAGCATGTCAGGTCAGCTTGTCCTAGAATGAATAGGGCACAAAGACCGAAAGGAAATCGTCCAAACTAAGTTGCTGCTAATAACGAGGGTCAGGGTCGTGGAAACCAAGGGAACCAAGCTAGGGGTAGGGCATTTATGTTGGGAGCAGAGAAAACTCGCCAGGATCCGAACATTGTGACGGGTACGTTTACTTTGAACAATCATTTTGCCACTACCTTATTTAACTCTGGTGCCGACTATAGTTTTGTTTCCACTACCTTTATACCTCTGTTAGGCATAAAGCCCAGTGAATTAGGCTTCAGATATGAGATTGAGATAGCTAGCGGGCAGCTAGTAAAGATCGCTAAAGTTATTAAGGGTTGCAAACTAGAAATCGAGGGTCATGTCTTTGACATCGATTTGATACCTTTTGGGCATGGGAGTTTTTATATGATTGTAGGTATGGATTGGTTGTCTAATCATAAGGCTGAAATAATTTGTCATAAGAAAGTAGTGAGGATACCACTACTTGATGGCAAGGTGCTTAGAGTATTAGGAGAGAAACCAGAAGAGAAAGCTAGACTTTTAATGAGTGCTAAGGCTAACGATAAGAAACAAGAAGAGATTGTTGTGGTTAGAGATTTTCTCAAGGTATTTCTGGATGATTTATCAGGATTACCACCTCTCTGAGAAATTTAGTTTCGAATTGAGTTAATCCCTGGAGCAACGCCGGTAGCAAAGTCCCCCTATCATTTGGCACCTTCTAAATTCGAGGAGTTATCGGGACAACTAGAGGAACTCCAAGACAAAGGTTTTATTCGACCAAGTTCATCGCCTTGGGGAGCGCTGGTGTTGTTCATTAAGAAAAAGGATGGTTCTTTTAGGATGTGCATTAATGATAGAGAATTGAATAAGTTGACTGTTAAGAATCGTTATCCGCTTTCTAGGATTGATGATCTATTTGACTGACTACAAGGGTCACAGTTTTTCTCAAAGATAGATCTTAGGTATGGATACCATCAGCTGAGAGTGCATGAGGATGACATTCCAAAGACTGCGTTTAGGACTCGTTATGGACATTTCGAGTTCACAGTAATGCCCTTTGGTCTGACTAACGCACTAGCGGTATTCATGGACTTGATAAATAGAGTTTGCAGGCCTTATCTTGATAAGTTCATGATAGTGTTTATAGACAATATCTTAATCTACTCTAAGACTCGGGAGGAGCATGTAGAACACTTAAGGTTAGTCTTGGAACTGCTCAAGAAGAAAAAACTATATGCTAAGTTTTCTAAGTGTGAATTCTAGCTAAGAGAAGTACAATTTCTTGGGCATGTGATAAATGGTAATAGGATTCATGTAGACCCTAGTAAGATTGAAGCTGTTAAGGATTGGAAAGCCCCTAGAACTCCGACTGAGGTTCGTTCATTCTTAGGATTGGTTGGATATTACCGTAGGTTCATCGAGAACTTTTCTTAGATAGCTAAGTCTCTTACCATTTTCACTCAGAAGTGTAAGACTTTTGATTGGGGTGAGGAACAGGAATTGGCATTTCAAACCTTGAAGGATAAGTTGTGTAATGCTCATGTTCTAGCTCTCCTCGATAGACTGGAAGACTTTGTGGTATATTGTGATGCGTCCGGGATAGGACTAGGCTGTGTGTTAATGCAAAGAGGTAAGGTGATAGCCTACGCGTCTAGGCAGTTGAAAATTCATGAGAAGAATTATATGACCCATGATTTGGAGTTGGGTACAGTCGTGTTTACATTTAAGATCTAGAGACATTATCTGTATGGGACAAAGAGTGTCATATATACGGATCATAAGTGTCTCCAGCATATCTTTGGTCAGAAAGAGTTGAATATGCGACAGCGTCGCTGGATAGAATTGTTTAGTGATTAGGGGACTGTGAAATTCGCTTCCATCATGTAAGGCGATGTGGTGGCTGATGCCCTAAGTAGGAAGGAAAGAATAAAGCCTAAGAGAGTTATAGCTATGAATATGATCCTTCAGTTGAGTATCAAGGATAGGATACTGACGGCTCAGAAGGAGGTTGTGGATGAGTCTGTAAGATTGCAGAAAGGGTTGGATGAGATGATAAGACAGAGAAGTGATAGGACTTTGTACTACCTGAATCGAATATAGGTACCTTTAAAGGGTGATGTAAGAACCCTGATAATCGATGAAGCCCATAAGTCGAAGTACTCTGTACAACAGGAGCTGTTTAGATGTTTAGATTTGAGAGAAGGGTATTGGTGGCCTGGATTGAAAGTGGGACATAGTTGAGTATGTTAGTAGTGTATTGGCTTTGTTAAACGGTTTAGGCTGAGCATCAAAGGTCATCATGGCTTGCTTTTTTTTATTACAGCAACCTGAGATCCCTATGGAAAATAGAAGGAATAGCTATGGGATTTTGTGTAATCGTTGCTAGGAATAGTAGTAGGCTTGCACATCTGGTCATTGTGGACCGATTGACTATGTCTGTTTTTTTACCTACGCGTGAGGACTTATATGTTGCATAGATGGCTAGATTGTAATTTGAATAAGATAGTTGCTAGACATGTGTGACCGATCTCGATATCTGGATCGTATAGTCGTTTCACATCAAGGTTTTTAGCTGTCAATGCAAGAGCATTAGGATACCACGTTTAGACATGAGTACGACTTATCACCCTCAGACCGATGGTCAAAGTGAGCGTACTATTCAGACTTTGGAAGACATTCTTAGAGCGTGCATCCTGGACTTCAGAGGAAATTGGGATGTTCATCTTCCGTTGGTTGAGTTTTCGTATAACAATAGTTATTCATTCTTTATCTTATTAATTAAAAACCCCCACAAACATTAATGTGAGATGTGCTTTTTTGAGGATGTTTGGTGAAAGGAAGTCGTTGACAATTATGTGGGTTGAAGTTGGATATGGTCAGTGATAGGACCTGAGTTAGTGCAAGAGACTACTGAGAAGATCTCACATATTAAGGATAGACTTAAGGCTGCGCGTGATCGTCAAAAATGTTATGCTAATAAGAGGATGAAGCCTCTAGAGTTTAGTGTAGGCTATGTCTTGCTCAAAGTGTCGCCTTAAAAAGGTGTGGCACGCTTTGGGAAGAAAGGGAAATTAACACCTAGATTTGTTGGACCTTTTAAGATTGTTGAGAAAGTAGGCCCCGTGGCCTATCGGTTAGATTTGCCTGAGAAATTGAATGGTGTTCATGACACGTTCCACGTGTCGAACCTTAAGAAGTGTTTGGCTGATCCAACACTGCAAGTGCCTTTGGATGAGATTCGAGTTGATGATAAGTTGAATTTTGTAGAAGAGCTTGTGGAAATTTTGGAGAGAGAGTTTAAGAAGCTGAAGCGTAGTAGGATTGCCATCGTCAAGGTTCGGTGGAATCGTAAAATGTGGTCTTGAATTCAAATGGGAACGTGAGGATCAGATGAAATTGAAATACCCGCATTTGTTTAGCGATATTAGTAGCTGAATTTCGGGGTCGAAATTCTTTTAAGGGAGGTAGAATGTAACCTTTGTCCTTTTGTGTTCTGACTATTTCATTTATAGTCCTTTGACTATTTGACGTTTGTTAGTTTATTCAGATTTTGCACCGTGTTGACGGTGGTGATTTTATGAGAATTATAGTGATTTATGGTTATTTGTGAATAATAATCCTTTTAAGAGGTTATTATTATGTTATTTGTATTCCGGGTGGTTTGACCCGTGAATTTTGAGAAATGCCGAAAAACGAGTCTTGACACGTCCGTTAATGTCCAAATGAGTTTTGATGGGTCTGAAGTGTAAATATGTCGTGTAAATACTCTAGATTAATAGAAAAATATTTTTAAAATGAATAAAAATGCTAAGTAACTTTAGGGAGTATACGGTTGAGTTTTACTAGCTTTTAAGTGATCCCGACACGAAAAGAAGAACCCGAACCCCCCTAGGATCCTTGTCCGCGGTTTGAGTCCAAGAGGAGATAAGGAGGCCCTTTTTAGCATGGTTGTCTAAGGTTAGTACATACAAATTAATTCATCATGCATCATCGATAACACATAGTATAATTTTTACCAAAAAATATCTCCTCTTCTCTCCATCGGGCGTCCGATCTAAGCAACACCACTCAAACACTTTTACTTTCTGAATTTTTGATCAAAAACTTAAGATTGGTGATTCATTGGGTTGATTCTAGTGCTAGGGTATTATTTAATCAAACGTTTTGGGTTGTCGGTCCGTGTCAAACTCTTACATTTTGAAAATTTTTCTTGTAAGTTTTCAAATTTAAATTTTTGTTTGTCTTTTTGTGTTTATATTGTAGAGCAGATGTTAGTTGTAGGCAAGGTGATCGTCGTTATAAATTGATTTTTGGAATCGAAATGAATAATAGGGGGGATGTTTTGCGTCGCGTCGGTTAAGCGAAAGAAACACCGTGGATTTTTGTAGTATGTGTTAGTTGGTCGTGATGGTTGAATAAAACATTGTTGACTAGATAGCTTATTTTGTTAATAGCTTGTATAGCTTATTTTGGGCTTATTTCGTGACTTATTGTGAGCCTATGGCTCGTGGCTTATTTTGAAAAACACAAGAAAATGTGTTTTATATTTTTTGTGGAGAAGGCGTATAGTCCGTGGACTATTTTTATAGCTTATTGTATTATAAACCAAATGCGATACGTTGCTTATAGCTTATTTTCATTGCTTATTTATGTATTGTGGTGCTTATGGGTCAAGCCATATAGCCCATTTAAGTCGGTGGCTTAATGATTGATTATTATGGGTTAGGATTATTTATCTAAAATATTAGTATGAGCTTATGTATATAAATAGACCTTGGTTTTGGACTTGGATCGTATTTTAGACTTATAAATATCTTAATGGACCCTTATTGAGCCTTAAAGCCCAATAAGCAATATTTAGTCGTTATAAGAGTTTTAATGGACTTTTTGAAAGTGCAATGTAATTACGGTTGAGTGTATTAATGATATCTTGGGGAAAAAATTTTAGTGAAACGTTACAAGATCAAGATTTGGAATTTTGTCGGAAAAGGTGTCGAGAGTTTGAAAAGTGTTTGAATAAGGTTAAAACCTTGGAATAACATTGGTATGAGCGTAGGGGTCATTCAAATTTATAAAAAGTTATACTTGTATATTTTACCTAAAAACTTGATTTCTTGATTTTTAATTTTTAAATATTATTTAATTATTTTATTTTATTTAATCAGATTTTCGCGGAGTATTTGGTTGGCTGTTTCGTTTTAACGATTGAAGGTGTCTTGAGTGAATTGCATTTATGTCACACTTAGCCCAAGTGTTGAGTCATTTTGCGTAATTACCACACAACCATAATATGAGATAACAGTTTTGGTAAAGATAACGGTTTCGTTATGAGATAATGATTTTGGTAAAGATAACGATTTTGGTAACAATTTCGTATGAGATAACGATTTTGGTAAAAGATAACGGGTTCGTTATAAGATAATGGTTTTGAGATAAAGTAAATGTTTGATGATAAGAAAAAGGGGTTCTTGTAACAGTATTGAGAATCTTGGTGTGTGTAAAGACAAACACTTGTACAATAAGACAACTTTATACAAACATTAATTAAGTGTCAAAATTGACTAGGTCGTGGCCGGGTACTGCTGTGCGCTTGCGTTGAGATTATTTGTGATTAGAGATTGAGTTTTGTGCTGTTTGCATTTTGCTATTGAGGTGAGTTCTCGTAGCCCCATTTTCTACTGTTTTTCCGTTGGGAGAAAATGATACTCAAATGTGTTTTGAACTATTTTGAATTGAACTGTGCGAAATGTGGTTTTGTTTTTGGAACAAGATATGTGCTTATGACTGCTATGTGAATATTATGTGTTGCATGATTGTTTGGATCGAATGGGTACGTCTACCCAGTATTTGTGTGATTATTGGAGCGGATGGGTACGCCTACCCTAGTTTGTGTGTGGTCTTGCTCTAATTTAATGCTCCAGCTGGTAGGCCTTTTAGGTGCGTAAGTGACATATGGTGTTACATGATTAGCGGGGATGCTAAGTCATGGGTTGTTTGCATATATATTCACTGTCATATTGCACTATTGTCTACTGTTTGAAATATTGGCACAGCTTTTGGGTTTAAGGTCAAACCTATGAGCTCACCAACATTATTGTTTACGTTTTCGAGTATCATTTTCAGGTGAAGTGAAAGAGGAATAAGTTGGTGATTTGTGATAGCAGACTTAGGAGTATCCCGAGTGGATTTTCATGTGAAGTCTTGCTTGTTTATTTTATTCGGTTTTAGTATTTGAAAGATTTTGGTTTAAGTTTGGATTTGGACCCCTGTGAGGGCTTTTGGATATTCTAAGAGTTTATGGATTTAATTGTGATTTGGGACATCTCTCGAGGTTGTTCGAGGTGGATGGTCTTCATAACACTTGAAGTTTATGCATTGTAGTTTTTTCTATATTGTATCTTGTGTTATGATTGATCATTATGTTACGTTCCCGAGTTTCCGCCATTGTCAGGGTGTGACATATATCCTACTACTAATTGTGCAAAAATTACAAGAAATATAAAAATCCCCAAATTATTTGGTTTGGTACAAATTCAAATCTCTAGACGCAAAATTAAAAAGAAAATAAGATGAAATCACTTACAATAGTTGTTTATGATTGATGTTTTGTTGACGATCTTTATGTTTAATTGCTCCAATTGCCGATTTTTGTAGCTTTTGTTTGAGTGTTTTAGGTATATGGTTCATTTGTGTGTTTGGATAATGAGTTATGTGGTCCCAATTTGTTTTAAACCTGGTAAGTACTCGCGTTTTCTAACACACGGATCCACCTAAGTGGGACGGATCTCCCTAAACTGGATTCGTGAATCCGTGAATCCGTGACAAGCTCATAAACGAACATAGTTGGTTTTTAGCCAAATTGAGATATGGTGTTATGTTTTTGGCAATTGAAGTGTGATATATATATATATATGTTTATATTTATGTATTCTATATTTATTTTTTGTATATATATTTATATATATGTTTTATATATAAAATTGTATTTGTTTTATATTTTATCTATATATATATATATATATATATATATTATTTATATATATCTTATTTTTATATACTATATATATCATATATATATGTATTTGTATTGTTTTTATATAATATATATATATTTTCATATATATGTATATGTATTTGTATATGTCTGTGTATAGACTATATATATATTTTATATATATATTTTATATTTATATCATTATATATATTATATTATATATATGTAACATTATATATATGTGTTTACATGTATATTCACATATACATATGTGTATAATTTTCTAAATGTGTATTTCTTAATACATATGTGTATTACATATACATATGTGTATACATTTACATATTTCTATATATGTGTATACATGTATTGACTCATATCATATGTGTTACATACTACTTATACATATACATAAATATATATATATATATTTATTTATATTAGGAGTATATGTATAGGTTTATGTATATGTATCACCTATTATATGTGTATATATATATGTATATGTATATGTATTTACATATTTATATATAATTATAAGATATTATGTATATGTATTGTATACTCATAGTAATATTTATACACAAATGTTATGTGTTTATTATATATATATAATATATATATATTAGTATATATATATTAATATACTATATATATATATATATATATATATATATATGTATACATATATATATATGTGTATACATGTATATACACATATACATATGTGTATACATATACATATGTGTATACATATACATATACATATACATATACATATACATATATTAGGAGTGTGTGATTCAATTTTTGGAGTCGACGTCCAAGTTTTGAGTGAATTGTGCAACTTGTCGTGAATTACCCGATGGAATTTCAACATAGTCGATCCTACTAGGAGTGTGTTAACTTTTAGCATATATTTGACCATTGCTAATAACACAAGCATTATGAACATTTAGACTCAACAATACATCGTCAACACAAGTGTGAATTGTAATTCGATGATTGTTCTTTTCGTCTTTTTCAATCGATTTTGTAATTTCATGTATTGACCATACATGTAGATTTTGAAAATAATGGTCATTTTATTGATATTTTCTTTATCTAGTAAAATTATATTCTCGATTATGTTCATGATTGGATTTTTGTGATTGGAACGTGTAATGAGAATTAACATCTTTTGAATAATGATTAATTACTCCATTAGATTTCCGTTTATAATTATTTTTGAGAGGATGGAGGATCACTATCCATAATGAGTTCCATCATTCCTAATCCTAATCTTAAATAAATAAATACTTCATGTTTTAAGGTTTTAGTTAATATGTCGGCTATGTTATCTTCAGATACAACTTTCTCGATAGAAATGTTGCCCTTCTGGACGTTGTCGCGAAGAAAGTAATGACGTATTTATATATGTTTAGTTCTAGAGTGTTGTACGGGGTTTCTACTTAAGTTGATTGCGCCTTTATTGTTGCACATAATCGGAACGTCGTCGAGGCGTATGTCGTAGTCGATGAGAGCTTGTTTCATCTATATTACTTGTTGACATGCCTTTTCGGCGGATACATATTCGGCTTCGGTCGTGGAGAAAGCAAGGGTCGTTTGTTTCTTAGTGAACCAAGATGTTAAACAACATCCCATGAACGTACAAACGCCACTAGTGCTTTTACGATCAACGTAATCGCCCACGTGGTCAGAGTCGGCATAAACTATAGTTTCTATTTCGGTTCCTTTCGGATACCATAATCCTAAGTGGATAGTTCCCCTAATATACCTAAATATATGCTTAACGGCTTATAAGTGGGTAGTCTTAGGATTTTCTTGGAAACAAGCACATAAGCAAACACTAAACATAATACCAGGCCTACTTGCAGTTAAATAAAGTGAACTACCAATCATACCTCGATATTTAATGCAATCCACTGAGTCGCCTTTATCGTTCTTAGTGAGCTTTATCACTGTCGACATTGGCGTCTTGGTTGGTTTGGAGTCTTCCAACCCGAACTTCTTTAACATCTCATTGATGTACTTGGATTGATTGAAAAATATCTCGTCTTCCATTTGTTTTATTTAAAGACCCAAGAAGAAGTTCAACTCCCCCATTATACTCATTTCAAACTCATCGTGCATTATTTTTGCAAAATCATCACACAAGTATTGACACGTAGAACCAAATATAATGTAATCGACATATATTTAAACTATGATGAGATGTGACTTTGATTTCATTTGTAAAAAGTGTGTTATCGACCATTCCTATTGAATACTCGTATTTTATCAAAAATGCTTTTAGTCTGTCATACCAAGCCTTGGGAGCTTGCTTAAGACCATATAAAGCTTTTTTAAGTTTATAAACATAATTGTGTTTTTCAAAATCAATAAAGCCTAGAGGTTGAGCAACGTAAATCTCTTCGTTTATGAATCCATTTAGAAAAGCACTTTTTACATCCATTTGGTATAATTTGAAATCATTTGCACAAGCAATAGCAAGAAGTATTCTAATAGACTCTAACCTAGCTACCAGAGCGTATGTTTCATCATAATCTATACCTTCTAGTTGATTATATCCTTGTGCTACTAATCTAGCCTTAGTCCTAGATACTATACTGCTTTTGTCTAATATATTTCTAAAGACCCATTTTGTTCCTATGGCGGTTTGACTCATGACTAATCCCAAACATCATTAGCTACAAATTGATTTAATTCTTCTTGCATAGCCATAACCCAACTTTCATCTCCTAATGCTTCATTGAAATTTTTGGGTTATATTGTAGAAATAAAACAAAAAAAATTACTATGATTTTGGGCCTGTGATCTTAATGTCCTTTGATTAAGATTACCTATAACTTGTTCTAATGGATGATTCTTGGACTCCTTAACGTTAACGACTTCGTCAACTTCTATCGACTCATCTTCTTTATTACTATAGTTTACTACTTTAGTATTATTTTCAATAGCTTCTTCTTCACCAACATCATCATCAACCAATGGTGATAATTTGGTAGGAGGGGGACTTTCATCGAATGTCACGTTAAGTGATTCTTCGACTTTCATTGTATGTTTATTTAAAACTGCATAGGCTTTACTATTTTGAGAATATCTTAGAAAAACACCTTCGTATGACTTTGGGTCAAACTTGGTTAGATAGTCTTTAGTATTTATAATGAAGCACTTACTTCCAAATACTTTGAAATATTCTAAAGAGGGTTTCCTACCTCTAAATATTTCATAAGGGGTTTTTGCTAGTATTGGTCGAATTAAGATTCTATTAAGAATGTAAGTTGACGTATCAACGGCATTACACCAAAACTTTTATGGAATGGATTGTTCGTTTAACATAGTCTTAGAGCATCTCTTGTAAAGTTCTATTCTTTCTTTCTACTACCCCATTTGATTGTGGAGTACGTAGAGCCGAGAAATTATGAGTAATGCCTTGTGCATCACAATAAGCTCCGAATTGTACTTCATTGTAAAATTCCCAACCATGACCCGTTCTAATAGCTACTATAGAACTTCCTAGTGGGTTTTGAATTTTCATACTTAATATTTCAAATTTCTCAAATGCTTCATTTTTTGTTTTTAGAAACTTAGTCCATGTATATCTAGAATAATCATCTACTACTACTAAAGTGTATAAATGACCTCCATAGCTTTTAATTATCGATGGACCAAATAAATCCATATGTAATGATTCTAGACATCTTTTAGTAGAAATCATATTTTTAGATTTATGACTTGCATGAGCTTGCTTCCCAATTTTGCAAGCATCACAAAAATGCTTATCATACTTTAGCTTAGGTGAGTTTTAACTAATTCTTTGGATGACAAAGATTTAATTAAACGCATATTTGCGTGACCAAGTCTTATATGCCACAAGGTAGAGTTATCTACTACCGTGGCGAGACATAATTTGTCTTAAGACTTATTTCATAATTTCATTACATATAAACCATTTTTCCTAATTTCGTTTCCTTTGATTTTACCATCTTTAATTATTTTACTACCTTTTTTAGTGAATAAGACTCTACACTTATTATCACAAATTTGACCGACACTCAGTAAATTAAACGCTAAGTTGTCTATGTGTTCTACATTAGATATAGTAAGAGAGTCGTTAAAGATCATACATTTGCCTATGATCTTTTCTTTTAAGTTATTTCCAAAGACAACATTACCTCTGTTGCATGCTTTGTATGTAGAGAATAGACCTTTGTTACCGGTCATATGTTTGGAGCTGATAACAACAAATAGTTAATACATTTTAATATCAAATTCCCTATGAAAATGCTTATAAACATGTTATAAAATGTCTGAAAACATTACTTAATTGTTTATATTTAGTTTTTAGAGACCAAGTGAGCATTTTAGCAAAAGACATGGGGTTTGGACATAAAATGCACTAAAGTGAAGACTTCTAGGCATTTTATGGCGTAACACCCTTGAGGGATTACGCCGTAACATATTATAAAGAAGAAATGAGTCATCACACCTTTTACGGCGTAAAGCCTCTCCTACTTTACGCTGCAACATTCAAATTTACAAGGGATGACTTATCCGAGTCAGCGTTACGGCGTAACATAGGCGACAAGGTTACGATGTAATGTCATTTTTGCTTGGAAGATTGGAAGCCTACGCAAGCAAGGTTACGACCTAACGTCTCATAACTGTTACACCGTAACAGTTTCGAATAGTATAAATAGAGCCCTCATCCGGCTCATTCATCATCACTCACTTCCACAACTCACAACACAGTTCCAAGGGGTGAACCAAACCCCTAAGGTCTGAAGCATTTCACTAGAAGTTCCAAGAGAGAAGTCACTTTACACATTTCTTGTATTTAATCGTTCATAATATTCACTGTAAGAACAATGATGATTCAATCCATGATTACGTTCATTAATTCTTGCATTTCTGTTACCATGAGCTGCTAAGCACTCTAAGTGCTGGCCTAACCTTGTATTTACTATTGTTATGATTAATGTTTACTGTTCAATTATGGTTATGTTAGATATCCTTATAGCCTTTCATTGATCCCTGTGTTTTGGTAGTATAGAGGGTGACTTAGATCTTGTTAATCCTGATATTAGACTTACCATATTGAACCTGGGATTAGCGGGGTACTAGGGTAGCTTGACACCTATCCCTAGTGTAGGAATTGACCAAATTAATGCCTTTGCCATATTAAATACTTAAAAAGCACATGAACTATTTCAGAGGGGGTTAATAATCGGTTTAGATTATAGATTGGTCTTAAGGGTAGTTGGGAATTAACCACTACAAACTTAGATGCCCTGCTCGTGTGATCGTAGGGGTATGTGGGATCGTAGAGTAAGTATAGGACAGACCTCAAATGCCAATTTGGGTCTGTCGATATTAGAACCACTAATGGAACTTATAATTGAACATTGCACAGAAAAATGTAATCATAGCATTAGTAACGAAATGGTTAGGCTAGCACGCTTTTCTCCCTGAATTCTTCTATCACTTTACTTTATTGCATTTACTTTCCTGTATTTATTAACATCAACTTTAAAAATATTTTCAAACGTGACATAATCAAATTAAAACTAGTAAACCTTAGCTCTTTGGACAACCTCGGATTTACCAATCTACTGTACTATAAACGACCGGGTTCTTTGCATGTTAGTGCGTGTATCGGTAGATGAGTTTTATAAATTTAAAACTTAGGATTTAATTATTTAAATTAGTTTTAGTTTGATTTCTTATTACTAGAGGGGGAAATCGATAACCTCACTATGGAGCAGTATCTAGCATTGAATCGAGGGAACCAGGCACCAGGCGTAGTCAAACCCGAAATAGGAGGCAATGTGAATTTTGAGATAAAGAGTCAATTCATGCTAGAATTGAGGGAGGATACCTTTTCTGGAAACAAGAACGACGATGCCCATGAGCATGTGGAACGAGTTTTAGACATCGTTAGCTTATTCAACATTCCCGGAGTATCACATGATGCTGTCATGTTGCACGTCTTCCCCATTACTCTGACTAGAGCCGCTAAGAGATGGGTGGACAGACTTCCCCCAGGAACCGTCGATTCCTGAGATCTACTTAAAAAGGCCTTTATCCAAAGGTGTTGTCCACCATCAAAGACTGCCAAGCAGCTTGAAGAAATCCGTAACTTCAAGCAGGAAGGAGACGAGACATTATACCAAGCCTAGAAACGATATAATGATCTTCTGTATAAATGTCCTACTCGTGACATCAATAGCCATCAGAAGGTAAATATCTTCTATAATGGTCTTTGGACCATGAACCGTCAATTGCTTAACTCACAAGGGCCAATTCCTGGCATGACACCTACTCAAGCATTAACAGCTATTAAGACTATGGTTGACCACTCCCAAAAGTGGCATAATGGGTCATCCAACAGAAATATAGAGGGTAATAGTAATTCTGAAGGGATCACTGCTATTGTAAACAAACTAGAAAACCTCGGTCGAGACATGAAGAAGCTGAAAGAGAATGTTCACGCAATTCAAGTAGGATCTCAAAACTGTGGAGGAGCTCATCTTGACAAGGACTGGCCTCTCAATGAGGAAGTAAAGAGCGTCAAATAGGCTAAATATGGCGAGTTTAGACGTTCTTCACCTTTCAATAATGGAGCTAAATACCGTGTAGGCCCACTAGGATACTACACACGCATTGACAATCGACCGCCGTTTGGAGAAAAGAGGCCAATCTTGGAGGAGATTATGAACAAACACCTGGAGGAATCAACGCGAAGAAGAGCCGAGATGGAAGAATAGGTAAAGAAACTCCAGGAGAATTCTAAGATTAATACTCAAAACCAAAGCGCTTCTCTCAAAAATTTAGAGACTCAAATCGAGCAGCTAACAAAGGAGTTTCATACAAAAATGTTAGGTTCACATAAATGGACCCGAACAAAGAAGCTTCGGTCACTCGAAGATACAAGACAAAAGTCTAGCTTGAAAGACAATGTTAATTAATGTTTATTATGTATACGGGCCAAGATGTAAAAAGCCCAAAAAGAAAGCCCTCAAAGGCAAATCCTTATTAGTATAAATACACCTAGTTTAGTAAAAATTAGGTTAGCTACTTCATTACCATTTTTCTCATAAACAATTTGTTTTATCAAACATGTTCGGGATGACCAAATCAGACTGTGACTATTGCTCTTTAAATAGAACACGGGTCATAGTTTATGGGGGAGAATCGGTACTACTAACAGTTTTGCAGGTCAAATGGACACACTGTTGCTGATTCTATTGGAGAAAGATTGAAACAACCAACTGCTTACAACTTACGACAGATTGCAGTATCATTCCTGTCTGGGTATTCTAAAGATCTTGTTTCAATTACTCACTTGATA
>BQNB010149272.1:0-16191 GCA_026074375.1 Tanacetum coccineum | reverse complement strand
GCCTCCCACCTATCTCCGGCGAGATTCCGACAGCCACACCGAACCACCAACATCACGCCACTGCCACACAACTACAACCTATACATCATTCACTACCTCACCATGATCCTCTAATCGACACCACATCTCACCACACCATCTCTTTTCCACCATCTCCCTCGTCATCATCCTCCTCGTCGTGCCGTCTCCATCTCCGGCGAGACCAGCCGGCCACGTTCTTGCCACACCACAACCACCGACACTCACCACTTCATCTCCACCTCGCACGCCACCTCAACACCGTCCTCACCACCGCAACCCTCCCTCACCACCATTACCTCAGTTATAAAATGGGTGCGTTCGGTTCGGGGTTTTAACAGACCCAACAAGGGTCCGTTGGGTGGTTCTCGGCCCAACTAGGGTGCATTTGTTTCTATGGCGAAAACCACCACGAAGGTGGTTTGGTTCGGGTGTAAAACAGCCACGACATGCGTGTTTGTTTATATGGTTAATACCACGACAGGGTGGTTGGTGTTTATAACAACCAACAAGGTGCGTTTGGGTTGTGGCAACCTATAGGGGCGTTTGGTTGCTGTGACTTAACAACCTGAAAGGGTGTTTGTTTAACTGTATAACAGCCCACATGGGCGTGTTTGTTTTCTGGTTTGACAGCCCAAATAGGGCGTTTGGTTATGGGTTTAACAGCTCATATAGGGATGTTTGGTTTAGCCAAATGGGTGCGTTTGGCCGTGACAGCACCAAAGGTGCGTTTGGCTTGGTTCTCAGCCAACATGGGTGCGTTTGGCTGTGTAAAACAGCCCACCAAGGGGTGTTTGTTTGCTATGTAAAACAGCCCACCAAGGGGTGTTTGTTTGCTATGTAAAACTGCCAAGGGGTGTTTGGTTCGGTGTTAACAGCCTTTAGGGGCGTTTGGATTAGTGGTTAACTGCCCCAAAAGGGGTGTTTGGTTTGCTGTTTTACAGCATTTAAAGGGTTCGTTTGGTTCTGGGCTTAACAGCCATAAGGATGCGTTTGTTTTGGCAGTTAACACCCAAGGGTGTGTTTGGTTATATATTGTCTTTTAATTGTTTGTTTGATTTCGTAGATATATATATTATAACACGCGGATGTTTGCAACATAGATTGATAAAGAGTGGAAAAATATTGAAATTTATGAATAAGGGAAACGTTGTATAAACGGCAAGGTCATGCCGAAATTTCTAAAAATTCTTATACTTAGTAGTTTTCAATAAAACTTCTATTATATTAAAAACCCGATAAATGGACAAAGTTATATAGTTTTAAAACTATTAAATTATAAATATACAATAACCCGGTGAAAGATCGAAAACTATGCTTTTACAAACGAGATAACTATTTTAACTAAAACCCGTCAAGAAAATAAAATATTAATTTATAAATATTATTTTTATAAATCCTGGACTAGGAAATAAAGTCATAACTTTTTGTAAAGACTTTAGAAACATCTTTTACTTATTTTGTAACTTTAAAACGTGTGTTTACTTTTATGCAAGAACGTTTTATTTATTTAGTAAAGTGAATTTCAAAAACGTGTCGAATTATATTGTTACGATTATTTTTCTTACGTTTCTTAAATAATACGTGTAAAGTATTATATGTTGCGACTTATTCTTTTGTTTGTTTGTCTTTATTATATGATTCGCCACATGAATTATATAATTGTTTCTTTTTCATATGTAATATATACGGAATATATTACATACTTTGTGTATTCTTTTCGGTGTATTTTATTTAACCACCCACCAAACTCATCCAACTTGAAACCTCAATCCTTTATCAACGTGTTGCGTTGACGTAACCAAGTATCGGGGAACCCAAATTCATTATCCTAAGTAGTAGGATATAACCGTTGAATTAAGCTGCATCTTCTTGGTCGAGCTGTTCCATTCTCCGTTGTGCTGTGATAATTATTTGCATTTCTGCTAGTTTCTCTGCAACATCAAGGTGAGTTCATAGCCCCACCTTTTCTCTTTTAATGGTTTTCTTAAACTATTTTTGGGGTGAGAATACATGCTTGTTTTACCGTATAATCTTATCGGTTACTACTACTAAGCGTTACATGAATTGTTTTTCTAAAGCTTTTGTTGCTACACTGATTTCTTAATACATGTTTGATACATGCTTGTTTTATAAACTGGACACAAGAAACTTTACTGGTATGCTGGACTAATATGAGGTTCAATAGCATGAGTAGTTATTGCCAAAAGACACACATCATGGAACTGTTAATAGCCCTATAATGGGTGAGCGCTAGTATAAATAAATAGATCTATTGGGGTTGACAGCCCTTGTCCGTGGGGTATGAATCGAATCCTTCGAGCACCAGTCAACGGACAATTTGCTATTTAGAATTTAGGTTTTAAGGCAAATAATCCTACTTCAGGGAGCAAACAGAATGGCAATATGATATCTGTTAACGTCTAGGTTTCCGGTGTCATGAGTCAATGCAATCAAGATGAATAGATACATTGTATTCGTTGCAATGTATTCTGTTGAATTATACTTTGAAATACTGTCGCTGGCTGATCTTAAACCTTGTGGTCCACTATTGAACATTACTTGATTTATTGAAACATTACTTGGATTTCGATAACAATTCTTCTAAATGTTGTAACGCTACTTTTCTTACAGAAATATTTCTTGAAACAATTATTATACTGCTTTTACTTAAACCTATGAATTCACCAACATTATTGTTGACGTTTTTGCATGTATTTTCTCAGGTTATTATATTGCTAGCTGAGCATTGGTAGCATTCGAGACGCGTGGATATCAACAAAACTCAAGGACTCAGTTTTCTTCACATTCGATAACCATTTTTTTTAAATAGACAAAATGAGTCACGATTGAAATCTGGTAATCTTGTTAAATCATAAATTATTGGGACCTGAATCTACTCTGATTTACTTAAATCAATGTGACATTTTATCAAACGTCTCTTTAGAGGTCGTTTACTGTGACTTGTACTTTATACTATGAAGTAGCACCCCAATGTGGTATTCCGCTGCGTTGATGTGATTTAATGGGGGTGTTACAATCGCCAAGTTAAAATCATGTATAAATTACCTAGTGTAAATGTATAAATCGCCTAGTGTGTTTCACGTATAAATTGCCCAGTTTAATTAACGTATAAATCGCCCAGTACAATTCACATATAAATCACCCAGTTTAATTTAAGTATAAATCGCCCAGTTTAATTCATGTATAAATCGTCTAGTTCTATTTATGTATAAATCGCCTAGTTCTATTTATGTATAAATCGCCTAGTTCTATTTATGTATATAAATCGCCCAGGCATATTTTCACACAAACACAAACTTCATATTAAGATCCTTTAATCAACAAAACATGATATATAGCATTCACAAACATCACATGAGTCCATTAAACATCAATTTTCCACAAGAATATCATATTTTTGCCATGTTCGAGCAAAACAAACCATTTAAACCAAGAATATCAAGTTTAGATGTTCTAACATGTTTGTACATACTCCAACACTTATAAGAAAGGATTATAGCACATATAAACTCAAGCCCAAGAACATTCAAACATCCTAGTCAATTTTGCCTAAAATTCGATCCAAGAATCATCAAGAACTCTATCTAGACTTATCCCCATACAAAACTGTTATTATCGAGTTATCTACATCCCTAAATGAACAAAACCCCTCAATCAGTTTAAGTTTAGAACACTTTTAAATTTTAAAGAACCCTAAATCAATTTTTAGGGTTTTTGAGCAAGAAAGAGTGTTTTTGCCTAATTCCTTTTGATTAGAAGTTGTTTTAGGATGAAATAAACATATTCAAATTTTACCTTTTGGATTGAAAGTCACTAATTTAAAGGGTTCTTGGTTTTCTTGTTCTAGCCAATTTTAAGAGAGATAAAAAAAATAAAGTGTGTTTGATTGTGTGAGTTAGAACGAGTGGGTGGGCGTGTTTGTATTTAAAATCTTTGTGATTTTGACACGAATTCCCTCTTTTGTTTAAACTCCCTTCCTTTTTGTTTTAATACTTTTCCTAAGCCATTATTTAGTTTGTGTTTTGGCTCATTTAGTCCCTAAAAGTTTATTATCTAGACTAAGCCTTACATATTGCAAAAAAGTCCCTAAAGGATTAAACACATAAAATATAAAGCTCAAATGAGTTAAATTTAATTAACTCCCCCTTTATATATTAATCTGTTATTGTTTAAAACCTTTTTTTTGAACAATTGATGATTTTTTGAAGAAGATAATTTTACATTTTCTCCCCTTCAAACAATGACTCATTTTCTATTTAAAGAGTTGTAGTCATTGTTTGAGTGTTCAAAAGTCTTTGAAAAATGATTTTCTGATGAAACTTTTTAGATGATTAAATTCTTTGAAAATCAACACCATAAAAATAAAATCTCTTTTATTTTAAACAAATAAATGCACTGACACATACATTTATTGTATATAGAAAGCACGAGTTGTGTTGCAATGTAAACACAAGGCTTTGTATGAATATAAAGTACTTCATACTCGAGAAAAAATATCTTTCCCGTTGTGAGGTCAAGTTTTCTTTTTGACGAAAACTTACCTTTAAAATGATGACCGGGTTGCTATCTGAAATAATAGCAAGCCATTGACATATTTTGAAAACTTTTATAACTTATGCCCGAACTTCATTTACAGCCTCGTATCATTATTAAATGACATTTCTAAGGTCATAAATGTTATTCATTTTCAGAAGACATAGGTTTGTTAGAATCTGGTGTGTTGGGGGAACCTATGTAACAACCCATAATTTTCCTCAATGTAATTATCCATCTATTATATTTAATAGAACTATTTTCACGGAAATATTTTTGTTTTATTCCATCCATAATGTAACGTAACTTACATTTCCAAAGTAAACGACTTCACGCAACTACCAATGCCAATTACATTAACGTTTATATCAAGTGAACGTTATAATATGTCAAGTAATATGTTTTAAAATCCATTTTTACCACATACGTTACCTATTTAACGTACTATTCATAACGTTTATTACAAAGCGGACTTTATACGTTA
Organism: Tanacetum coccineum; assembly: GCA_026074375.1. Taxonomy (NCBI): domain Eukaryota; kingdom Viridiplantae; phylum Streptophyta; class Magnoliopsida; order Asterales; family Asteraceae; genus Tanacetum; species Tanacetum coccineum. The sequence continues at coordinate 11,132 of BQNB010149272.1, read as the reverse complement.
ACGTTTATATCAAAACCCCGATTACATGTAATGTTTCCGAAACCCTAATCCATTCAAACCCTAAAATAAGATAGCTTAAGCTTATTCTAGTCTTAATAATCTCTAAACCATCTTTTATAATCTTGTGAAATAAGTCCTTCAAACCTAAGCTATAAGTTTGTTTTTCCTAAAACAAATGCACCCTTAAAAACCCTAAAAACCCTTTTTTCGTAAACCCATAAATCATAAGCAATAAGCTGGTCTTATAGCTAATTACTATAAGCATCCTTTATCATTTTAATAAGCTTAGAATCAAACCCTAAAAGCTAGAACCCATCGGGTTAAAATTTCAATGTTTCCAAACAAAACAAATCTACAAACTAATAAGGCATGTGTACAAGTTAACAATACATGTAATTCGAATACATTTTCCCTCCAAAACCCTAGTACAACTACAACCCGATAATGCATAGAATTCAAACTTAACCAATTTCCCTCTAAAATCTATAGGCATTTCGTATCACCATTCTAGCACGAGTTACAAGCTTCTTAAGCACCACAATTGAACTACATTTTCCCTCTAATACTACCCTAGCTCGTCCTAAACTAAAAACCTAACCCGAAAACCTTAAACAACCCGATACCTCTAAACTAGTTTCAAACCAAGTCTAAACCAAGCAACCACCCTTTTACCACCATGTCGCCACCTAACCACCACCTTGTCACCACCTTGCTAGCATCCTTCACCTCCTTGTCACCACCTTGTCAACTTGCACCCAAAGCAAAACCAACTCGTCACCTCCTTAGTTAGCCAAGCCCTCTCCACCTCCTAACACCTTTCCAAGCTACATACTAGTTTCTAATAATCACTAGCTACAACCTTGGCCACCACTTCTTCCCAACTTGGCCACCACTCCAAGTTTTGGACCCTATATATACACGCATACATGCATACCTTCCTAACTCACCATCTAAACTAAATATTACCTCAAATGATGACCTAGTCAAGTCCTAGAAGAGAAGAAAAGAAGATTTAAGCAAGTAGAAGCCAAGGTTTAAGGAAGAACAAGAGGTTCTTGATTCATCTCTAAGTTTTCAAATCATATCAACCATTTTCAAACCATTTAAGCTCTTGTAAGTCCTATCACTTGTTCTATAAGCTCTTGATATGTTTTAAATCGTTTATAAGCTTTGTTTTAACCATTTGATCAAACTTAACACTTTTAAAAACTCCTAAACCTAACAGAACCCTAAATCGACTCATTTGAAAACCTAATCCATTCAAACCCTAAAACAAGCTAGCTTAAGCTTATTCTAGTCTTAATAAGCTCTAAACCATCTCTTATAATCTTGTTAAATAAGTCCCTAAACCCTAAGCTACACGTTTGTTTTTCCTAAAATAAACGCACCCTTAAAAACCCTAAAAAACCCTTTTTGTAAACCTTATAAGCTATAAGCTGGTCTTATAAGCTATTACTATAAGCTCCTTTATCATTTTAATAAGCTTAGAATCAAACCCTAAAAGCTAGAACCCATCGGGTTAAAATTTCAAAACCAAACGCACCCATTTTGAGATTTCGAGCTCATAAGCTCATTTCATAAGCTTTAAGCTTATAAAACCAACTTATTTTAGCTTATTATGATAAGCTTTATGCTGCAAATTGATTTTGAGATTAAGAACATAAAGTATAATGAATTTGGACTAAAAATGAAAATCGAATTATCCTTTAGGGGTACATATTGTAACTTTTGAAACTATTTAATCTTTTAGGCCAAAAATGTAAATACCCTAAAAATTAAACTACAAGGGGTTAAACTACAAGGTCATGTTTTGCCAAACTCTAAAGTTAAGGGTTAAATCTTTAAAATATATATAAAGGGGTTAAAATTGTAAAATAATATATACCAAGGGTATATATTGCTATTTTTGAATTCTTGAGGGTATAAAATGAAATATTTTTATATTAAATAATAAAAATATATTTAAACATTATAAGACTCGATTTTATTAAAAACACGACACATTTATCGTTTCATTCAGCGATCAAAACATATAAAAATAATTATGTTAAATATTTAACATAATTTATCATCCACTAGCTTTTGAAGAAACTTAAAAAGATCAAATACCTCAAGTATTTGAGATTGGAGAAAGTTCTCATAAGACACCTCTGGAGCGTCCTGAGGAACATATCGATACTATTTTAAATCACTTAGATTCCATCTTGAGTGCATTTAGCACATGGAAGATAAGATAGAAGGTCTTGGTAATGGTCGAGTAATCATACAGCGAGATTTTGACCAACTAGAAACCGAACTTCAAGAAGCCCGTACCCCAGATTGTTGGATTTTAGAGAAAGTGTTAATCCCAATGAATAGATCTTTAACTCCTTAGCTTGTAAGGTTTAGTACCCTTGGATAAATCCAAAACTACTAAGAATGAAACTTTGATTGAATGATATAAACTATGCGGAACCTAGTTTATATCACTAAGAAGTATTCTACGATCACTCTGACTTAGTGATAGGGTTCACAACCTTGAAGCTATGAATTCTATGGAAAAATTGTCTATGTGAATCAATTGTGTATGGATATGATTTTCTCTATGCCCTAGGACCTTCTTTTATACACCAAAGAGTCCTAGTGGGCTTACAATACTTTCCTAAGTATTTAGTCAAACATATTGAATACAATGACTAAGTATTTAATATTTTCCTAAACATGTAGTCAAATGTATTAAATACTTTCTCATAAATCTTCTCAATCAGCATATAATCTCTTCAATCAGCATTAACTTCAGTTGAAATCTTCTAATCAGCATATAATCTCTTCAATCAGCATTAACAATATTCACTAGCAGCATTAACTTTGGTTGAGCAGCATCAATATTACTCTAACAGTAGTAACTAACACTAGCAGTAGTAACTTTTGTGCTAGCAGTACTAACTACTTGGAATATTTTCTTTAGTCTTCACCAGTAGTCTTAAGTCCTTCAGCAGTATTAAGTTAGTACTGGCAGTACTAACTTTGCTCTAGCAGTACTAAGTTTACTCTAGCAGTACTAACTGATTAGTACTGGCAGTTTCCAACACTTAGCATATTTCCATGTATCTTGAGCAGTACTAAATTATGCTTGGCAGTACAAAGTATGAAGACTTTAATTCCCAACAATCATCCCCTAAACTTGATATTCATCTTGTTAATCATCAAGTTTCTTCATTAAAGGCTTCTTGATCCCAACAATCCTCCCCTAAACTTGATGTTCATCTTCTGAATCTTCAAGTTTCTTGATAAGAAGCTTTATCTTCACTAGGAGGATGTATCTAAACACTTCTTGTATTGTGACTTGTCATTTTCATGAACTATATAGAATGAGATGTCTATGTAAATGAATTGTGTATAGATCTACTTTTCTCTATGCCCTAGGACCTCCTTTTATACACCAAGGAGTCCTAGTGGGCTTACAATACTTTCCTAAGTATTTAGTCAAACATATTGAATACAATGACTAAGTATTTAATATTTTCCTAAACATGTAGTCAAATGTATTAAATACTTTCTCATAAATCTTCTCAATCAGCATATAATCTCTTCAATCAGCATTAACTTCAGTTGAAATCTTCTAATCAGCATATAATCTCTTCAATCAGCATTAACAATATTCACTAGCAGCATTAACTTTGGTTGAGCAGCATCAATATTACTCTAACAGTAGTAACTAACACTAGCAGTAGTAACTTTTGTGCTAGCAGTACTAACTACTTGGAATATTTTCTTCAGTCTTCACCAGCAGTCTTAAGTCCTTCAGCAGTATTAAGTTAGTACTGGCAGTACTAACTTTGCTCTAGCAGTACTAAGTTTACTCTAGCAGTACTAACTGATTAGTACTGGCAGTTTCCAACACTTAGCATATTTCCATGTATCTTGAGCAGTACTAAATTATGCTTGGCAGTACAAAGTATGAAGACTTTAATTCCCAACAATCATCCCCTAAACTTGATATTCATCTTGTTAATCATTAAGTTTCTTCATTAAAGGCTTCTTGATCCCAACAGAAAGCAAACGGGGCATGACAACGAGATTGTTCTTGCTCGCGTCAGGATTTCTACTCTGGAAATGCTTATCGAGGATATCCAGGTTCGCCACCGATCAGATATGAAGAGTCTTTTGGACATGATCCATGAGCTCAAGAACCACAAGGGAGGACCACCAGACTACTAGACTAGATCCTTGTCATTTACAGCTTTTGTTTAGAATCCAACCACGAGATGCGTGGCATAAATATCGACACTTGTCAAATTTTGGTTATGTAAAATATGTAGACAAGTTATTTATGACATAATGTAGTTGTGATTCTGTTATACCTCGTTGTTTCATGATACAGATTTATGTATGTTGTGGTTGTCTATCCTATATCTCGAATTGTGATGTATCATATCTTTATGTATCCGGTATTACTATGGTTCTTTTACCACCAGGTTTTCTTAAACCTTTGTTTCATGGATATGATTAATAATTAAGACATTGAGCCTATGATTCCACCTATACCACCTAGAGACACTGAGCCTCCTGTTGGATCACCCATACCATTATCTACATCTTCATCAGTAGGATCTTCTTCACCGGTTAGGTCAACTACACCACCAGCAGACTATCCCTTTGATGAGTCTATCTTTGCGGAGTTAGATAACTCATTATGGATCATACCGCGACTACTGGAAAGTGAACTAGTCCTCGAGAAAACTAATGAGTCAGATGCTTGTTAGAGTGTCTATCTCTGGAAGTCCTAAATTCCAAAATTTTTTGTTATATCCAACAATGTAATATCAAAGGATGCGTATTTCTTTGTTAGAACTTGTACCAAATAAGTATCTATGTCAAATGATATCAATATCACTATGTATGAAAATTTTGATTATTATACAAAGACTTGTGATATGACTATATCATTGTTTGGATTCTTATTTTATGTTGTCTTGTAAATGTTGATAGAATGGCTCTCAAGAGGACATCAACATCTGTAGCACCACCCATGACTCAGGCCGCCATCAAGAAACTAGTTGCTGATAGTGTTTCTGTAGCTCTGGAAGCACAAGCTACAACCATGGCAAATACTGATAATACCAATAGGAACACCAGACAAAGAGAAAATCCTGTAGCAAGAAAATATAGCTACAAAGAGATTATGAGCTTCCAATCTTTCAATTTTAAAGGTACGGAAGGGGCTGTTAGTCTCATCCGCTGGTTTGAACGAACTGAATCGGTATTTCTCCGTAGTAACTGTGCCGAGGACTGCAAAGTGAAATTTGCTACTGGTACTCTAACTGAGGAAGCTTTATCCTGGTGGAATTCATTCGCCCAGCTTATTGGAATAGAGGAAGCCTACAAAATTCCCTGGTCCGAATTTAAAAAGCTCTTAATAAAGAAGTATTATCCCAGAACCGAGGTCAAGAAAATGGAAGGTGAATTTTACAATCTGACTGTAAAAGGGAATGACCTCAAGACTTACATTAGAAGATTCCAGGAGTTGGCAATATTATGTCCAACTATGGTACCAAATTCTGAGAAACTTATGGAAGTTTTCATTGGGGGATTACCCAGAAGCATTGAAGGAAATGTTACCGCTTCAAAGCCTCAAACTTTAGAGGAAGCCATTACCATAACCTAAAGGTTAATGGATCAGGCAAGAAAGCACAATTATGTGCAAGGAACCAATGATCACAAACGAAAGTTTAATGATAGAAGAACCTTCACCAACAACAAGTACCAAAACAACCATAACAATAACAATAACAACAGCAACAATGATCACCACCAACAGCATAATAGAAGACAAGAAACCGTCAGGGCTTATGCTACCACCCCAACTGAAAATAGTAGGTATACTGGTAACCTTCCCTTGTGTAAAAGATGCACCCTGCATCACGCAGGACCTTGCACTGTCAAGTGTCAGACTTGCAGCAAGGTGGGTCATCAGACCAGGAACTGCAGAAACAAAGGCCAGCCACTGAAAGCAACCTACAACCTATATCCGTAACTTTTCATGCCTGTAGAGAGAAAGGGCATTACAAAAATCAGTGCCCAAAAGCAAACAACAGTGCCCATGGAAGAGCATACTTGCTGAGGGACAAGAACGCTCACCAAGATCCGAACATATTTATGGGTACGTTCCTTCTAAACCAACATCTAGCTAGAGTATTATTTGATTCAGGAGCCGATAAAAGTTTTGTATCCATATCTCTTGCTTCTATGTTTAATATCCCACCAATTACACTAGATACTACTTACGACATTGAAATGGCCGATGGAAACCTAGTAGGCACTAATACTGTTATCCAGGGTTACACTCTGATTTTGTTAAACCAACCCTTCGAAATTGATCTCATGCCGATTAAACTCGATAGTTTCGACGTCGTCATTGGTATGGATTAGTTATCCAAGTATCATGCTAGAATTATCTGTGACGAGAAAGTAGTTCACATCCTAATCGACGGTGAAACTTTGATCATCCGAGGTGATCGAAGTAAAACCCGACTAAGCCTCATATCCTATATTAAAACCGAAAGATATATATCCAGGATATGTCAAATTTTCGTAGCCCAAGTTATGGAGAATAAGTCAAATGAAAAACGACTAAAAGATATACTAGTAGTCAGAGAATTTCCAGAAGGTTTTCCTGAAGACCTACCCGGCCTCCCTCCAGTTCACCAAGTAGAATTTCAAATCGATTTAATTTTAGGAGCAGCACCAGTAGCCCGAGCACCTTACAAATTAGCTCCTTTAGAAATGCAAGAACTATCAAATCAACTACAAGAGTTAGCAGACTGAGGTTTTATCTGACTAAGTACTTCGCCTTGGGGAGCTCCTATCTTATTTGTTAAAAAGAAAGACGAATCTTTCAGAATGTGTATCGATTATCGGGAGCTAAATAAACTCACCGTAAAGAATCGTTACCCATTACCCATGATCGATGATTTATTCGACCAACTTCAAGGTTTGAGTACTTACTCAAAGATTTACTTAAGTACGGCATATCACCCCCAGACTGATGGACAAAGTGAAAGAACCATCCAAACACTCAAAGACATGCTTTGAGCCTGTGTTATAGATTTTGGAAAAGGATGGGAGAGACTACTATGTGCTTAAATACACATACCATTTTCTATTAAAAATGAACTTAAACGACCAAAAACGTACCAAAAATACATTGTATTTGTATGTTTTGCATTTGTATTGTGCAGGTAAAGGATATCTAAGAAAAAGTTAAAAACTACAAAATCGAGCACGAGAACCAAAAGAGCGTGAAGAGAAGTCAAAATCAGAGCCAAAAGTCAAAGAGTCAAAGTCAACCCCGACAAAAGTCAAAGTCAAAGACGGAGCCAAAACCAAAGAAAAAGTTAATGGGCCAACCCGTACCCATTTAATGGGCCAGGACAGCCCATTAAGCTTTTATTTGAAAGTCTTATAAGACTTAACTTTGTCAAAAACCCAAAAACCTTTAATACATTAACCGGCCTAAACATATATAAGGCCCAAATGACTTAACTGTCGTTAAGTCATTCAACCCTAACATCCCTTTTCACTGTTAGTCCTACAAGGACTGAATTTGTAAAACAACCATATACCCTTGAGGACTAATCTTGCCAAATCCCCAAAACCTTTTAACACCATAAAGGACGATTCATGCAATTACACTATATACAAAGAGGGACCTATTCTGCTAATAATCCAAACCTTTACCATAAAATTAAGCTACTGTTTATCTTCCCTAATTCCTGCCAATCTCCCTACCCCATTGTTCATTGTTGTTTTCACCTCACACCTGCAACAACACAACAAAAATAGCTTAAACCCACACCATAAAATGACATTCCATGTTGGCAATCCTAGGAATTTTCATTCGTTGATGGGACTAGTACAAAAAATTGAGGGTTTAGATCAAAAGGCTTGGTGAGCACTCATATTAGATAGCTATGATGAGACTTGGAGCTCTCACATAACAAACACAACAAGCACAAGTTTCAAGACCTTGACAACCTATAAAAGAAAAGAAGACAGAGAAGAAAAAAAAGATGTAACTAGGAGTAGTGTAGTTGTAGTTTTAATTTTATTTTTTAAATGTCTAAATTTTATGTTTTCTATCTTTACATTTCAAAGTATTGTAACCTTTTAAAATTATAATGAAAATTTCAGTTTTATGTTTAAGCAAACTTTGTTTTTATGCATTTAAGCTCACCCTCATTTACAAGTCATTCCTATAAGGTTTTCTAAGCTTTTAGAACCTGTTTTATTTATTTGAGCTTTTCAAATAACTTTTGAGAGTTACTGTGCCATTGGGAAACAAGAATTCTGGTTTTGAGCTTTTGGAAGATAAGCTAGAAAAGGAAGAGCTTATGGGTTATTTAGACTGCTTATTTATAAGCTGGGTAGGTTAGAGCTTTTAGGAATTTCATTCATTCCCTGTTTTGAGCAAGGGAATAAGGTACACTTCACATTTTTCATTTTTTTCTTGCATTTACTGTTCAATAGCTTACCCTGCTTATTTGTGCTTATTCTTGTAACAATTGTGCTTATTCTGTCTTTATCATGCTTATTTGATATTAACTTATGCTTGTTTTAGTTTATTTCAGCCTAAAAATGTGTTTTCTATTTTTAAAGGAGTGTTTGGGTTTATAGTCCAAAATGGGTCAAACAAGGTCATAAATTGTATTTGGCTTTTGTGTAAGCTTTGATCAGCTTAAACTTGTTCTTTAAATGTGTTGCTATAAGTTTTCATAGCCTAAATCTTAAATTTTTGGTTTAATATAATCATAGTTTGAATCTGTGTTTTCTAAATTTAATAAGTTAGTTTATCTGATTAGATTTCCATAAGTAGCTATGAAGTGTGTTTTTCACACTTGTTTTAGGTCCTTAATGTCGTAGGATAAGTGAGATTTAAGTGTCCATTGGTATTTTGCATTTTAGTGTAATTATGTCATAAGTTTTTCTAGTCTTTAAATCGTTATAGTTCAACAGCTTATTCAAATAAGCTCTCATAAGTTTTTAAGTCTGATTTTTGTTCTATAATCTCTTTGTAGTGAGTAGTTAATCTGTTTGTGCTTATCATGTGTTTTTATCCTATTTCCCTAGCTTATTTTTAGACTGCATTATTGCCATTTGTCCTTTAATGAAAAATCCAAAGTCAGCACATGCTAAGTTAAACAGCAGTTTTCATAAGCCTTTTTTTGGCTTATAAGGATCCTTTTTCTAGCTTAAAAATAAGCTAGAAAAGTGATACTTAGGCTGTTTAGCTAGAATTTTTAGCCAAAAGTGCTTATAGCATTTTAGGGCTTATCAGTCTGTTTTCTTGGCTTATTTTTGCTCCCATATGCTCATTAGGTTAGTCTAGATATCTGTGTTGCTTATTTTACTTTTTCATTTGCTTATTTGTTCATAAAAAGCCAAAAAAAATTAGTCTCTTAGTGCCTTAAGTTTATTTTAGTTAGCTGTCAGCTTAATTTGTGCTTTTCCAGCTTATTTATAAGTCTTCATAAAAAGTTGTAGTTTTCAAAAATGCTTGTTTTAATGTGTTCTTTAAGATTGTGTAAAAAGTTTTTAAAAAAATGTTTTACAAAAAGGGAAGGCATGGGGGTCGAACCCATGACCTCCCCCTTTACACATAGTCGTCCCACAATACACACGCACTAACCATTGGCACCAGTAGGGCCATCTGGTTATATGCTTCACTATTTATTCTTTATAGTAATTTTGTCCCAAAAAGCTTTCAGCCCTTTAGGGCTTTTTCCCAGCTTATACCAATAAGCTGGCAACCTCTTCTTATTTTTCCTAGAATCAACATAAGCCAAAGTATTTTTTTAATTTTTTTTAGATTTTTCTCATTAATTTGCTATTTTTAATAATTTAATTTCATTAAAACAGTTTTTAATTCATAATAAATAAAGTAAAAGTCAAAAAAATATACTTCTTTTTTTCAATTTTTTTTATCATGTAGGACTTAGGAAAAATAGATTTACTTTCGTAGGGTTAAAATTTTAGATTTTGATTTTTAAAAAACGAGATTGAATCCCGTTCACGTGTTCCGTGTTTTTAAGTTTAAATCACTTTCGTTTTTGGTCTAGTTTTCTTTGTTATTACTTTTTAGTCACTTAGGGTTAATTAAAAGTTAAAAATTCATTTTAGGATTAAAATTTGATAATTTAGTTTTTTTAAGTCGCGTTTTTACGTTCCCGTTTTAGGTTTTAACTTAAATTGCTTTCGTTTTAGGGTTTCTTTTACTTGTTTTTGCATTTTATTTGTAGAAATGGATAACCAAATCAAATCTTTGATCATTAAAGCATTGTTCACAAATCGATTCTCGATTTTCAAATTCGCGGCCTCGTTGGACATAACGACCCGGGTCCGGTTTTAAACTTTGTGGGTAACGAAGCGAGAAACCGATACTTCCGGATATATATATTTTTATTTGTGAATTTAAACTTATTTCTTTTTGGATTTTAAAAGTGATTTGTTTATTTTCACCTATATTATATTATATATATATAGTATAAATTGCTTACTACAAGTCAATTTTTGGCGCCGCTGCTGGGGATGCCATGAGACGATTATCGAGTTGAAGTTTGTTGTGCTTTGAAGACCCTTCCTCGTGAAGTTATTATCTTCCGTTTGTGAATATTTTCTTCTTATTATTATAAAAACAAGAAAAACCAAAAATATAAAAACATTGTCCATAAAAACAAATAAAAGTCATCATCAATATAATGCTTTCAACTGAAACATTATCATAATAAGTTCCCAATCAAAAGATTTAAAACTTGCCTTTGTGTCACTTGTGAAATACGGCTCACCTTTAATTGATAAACAAACTAAAAGAGGGGTATAAGGAGGGTTGTTCCGAGGAACTACGACCCGAAAGGAGAAGGTTTTTAATAGCTTCGCGCTTTTCCGCTCCTCCGCTCCTTTGTACGTTTTTCTTTTAAAGAGCTACCGTGAAGCAAGTTGATTATCGGTTTAAGTTATTCAATCTCGTTTTGTCCGTTAATAATATATGATGTTTAAAAAAACTCGAAAAAATCCAAAAATAATCTCCTTTAACCTCTTTGTTATTTAATTCTTCTTCTTATCCCTCTATTTTTAATTCTTATGGCGTCATTCGA
>BQNB010149271.1:0-16191 GCA_026074375.1 Tanacetum coccineum | reverse complement strand
TTCAGGTCCTGTCACATACATAATCTTGTGAATATGTAAATGTGTAGTGTAGACTTAAATATAGGCCAATATAAATAGTGTTTGAGTACAAATCTTCAAGAATTTCTTAGTAAATTCAAAATCTTTCAAATTACTGTACTCAGTACTATCTTATATTTCTCTCAACGATTAAGGGGAGCATTAATCTGTTCCAAATAAGGCTTGTGAATAGTTTTCACACTTTTCTCCCAATTTTTTATAACATATTTAAATCAATTGATATCCAAAATGTCAAATGATTTGAAATTTTTGATAAGGGGAGAAAATGTGATTAAAATATGTAATGTGATCATATTACTCAAGTGTATTCTCCACCAACATGTGCTAAACAGTTTTAAATACCGATGCACATGTTGAGGGGGAGCGTTTCTAAAAAGCAAAAACAATCGTGTACTAAACACTTTGATAGTTAAATCACAAGTACCTTATTGAGTTTTTCAACAGTGATTTTATGCCAAGGTGAACTGTACCAAAAGACTGACCATGTATTTACTGTTATCGAAGTTATAAGGATGGTAAGGTTAGGTACTCGTTCCCATGATCCTGCCAGAACTAGAGGGATCTACCCAGGGACAATCTACTAGTTAGTGTAGAATTCCTTAGGTATGATAAAAAGGAGTTAATATGAGAATAAGGGAATAGTGCCAACTGAGATGGAGCTAGTACTGGAATAAACCCAACAAGGTACTAGTCATGAAATCTCGGTAAGCACTGAAGGGGTTGAAGAATGAAAAAGGAATTGCTTACGGAGCAAAGGGTGTAAAGAAAGAAGCCCTCCATACACTTAGGCAAAAACTGGGTCAATACGTATGCTGTCAAAATCACTAAAATGATTGATGACATTGAAGTTTGACATCATGGGCCCAGTGATGCAATGCACAACCCTCCCTAGCCACTCAGAATCTCTCAAAAGATTTCTGTTTCATTTCTCACGAAGACTTAAAACATCTAATTACTGACTCGCTCATTCTGATGTAAGTCGGTATTAAAAAGGTGGCCAGTCAGCTCCAGCCTCGATACTAAAATCAAAATGCAACTTTTGAGTGCTAGAGCCAAGAGATCATCAATTTATCTCGTGCAGGAAACAATTCCCAATTATTATTATTCACTCACACTGTGATTACAAGTTTTATTCATAAGATCTTCTCGCTTTTTCCTTGTGATTTTTGCCAAGAAATTACGAGTGTACGTTGTATTCTCAAAGTGAAGATGGAAAATCCTGCTTGAGCCAAGTCTGCAAAACTAGCTCATGGTAGGTGACTTGGGAGGATCCTCCTAATTGGATCAAAAGTGTGAAAAACTGGGGGGAATAACAACTACGGTACGATTTCTACATGAATCAAACATGTTACAGTATATGAATTGAAAGGTTATTGGGACTTTGGAAAACAAATAAAACTTTTGATGTGTTTACAAAAACTTTTTGCAAAGGTATCGCATCGATTGTTTTGACAAACCCATATTTTACTATTATGCTAACTGTTTTATTACAGGAACTCATTTAGATGGAAGATATATTGTTCCAACAAAATCAGTTTCATAACCGCGCGTGCTCATTCCGAATGACTCTTTCGAAGATATCATGAATGCTCATGTATCTGTTATTTAAAGCTTCCGCCAACTCTGATATTCAAGCTTTCAAGATCAAGAAAAGTGTAAGCATTTCATTCACGCAATGACACAAGTTCAAACAAGATGCAAATAGATCACATGATGATGATTAAAGATTTTGATTGGAGATGATCTTAAAGAAGCTCAAAGAAGGGGGCCCCCCCCATCCACTTACAGTCAAGCTAAAGCCCTAAAGTCTAAAAGTTACTGCTTCAGATTTAACCAAGATACAGATCAATGAAATCCAGCGTTTATGAGTATTATCATTAAGATCAATTTGAAGATTAAAGGATCTTAAGTTTTAGTATTTTTAGGGGTGAACATCCTTAGGGGGAGATTGCTTGATATTAGAAATATTACTCTCGGGTCACCCCATGTATTTTATGTTCAATATAGCTCGTAGTTTAATAAGGTAAATCATATGATCTTTCGGTATTGAATTGGTACTAATTACGCCGGTTTGTATGTATAGAACTATAATACCTCTTCCAACTTTGGAAAGAGGTAAGCATCTAGTCATTTTACCCACACTCTTAAAGTGTGTTTTTATTAGTTCTCTACTCAACAATTATCTCTCTATCTTTCTCTCTCTTAGTTCTCTCTAGATCTATACAGTTTGTGTGAATTTGGGAACCTACACATAACATTGTCGGCTTAACCAATTGAGAGAGATTGATGATGTCTAACTTTGCAAGCTCGCTTAGCTTAGTACTCGAATCTTGATGCCACATCATCAATTTGAATTAACCCTTTGATTTTAACGGGTAATTGATTGAAGAAGATGATGAACAGTAAAAAGGGACTCGCGCCCTTTTTAACTGTATTTAAACGTTGGGTAAGTTTGACCAAGGGGGAACGAGCTTGACTTGGGCTCGGGTATAAAAGGAATAGGCCACGGTTTGGTTAAGTGGGCTTGGTTATAAGGTTTTAAGGGTTTATAGTTTAAAGAGATAATGACCGTTATCTCTTTTATAAAAAGGAGATAACGGTGTTAGGGTTTAGGGAGACCTATTTGGTGATTATGATTTAAACCTTTAGGAGTTTCTATGGTATTTTGAGGAATTTTGTCATTTTCGTGATGTTGACCATTGTTGACTAAGAGAATTGAACTTTGTTGACTTTTGCATAGAACTTCCAGCTCTTTTGCTACTTTCCATTCTCTGTGTTTGTGTTTGTCGCGCATTGACGTTTTCTTGTGATATTTGGCGCATTATTCAGTAACTACACATCACAAACAACAAAATACACAAATTACAAGCATATTTTTGACACATTTGATCATATAAGGTCATTTTTGTATTGAAAGGATTATGTGATTTCTCAATATTCACTTCTAAAGAACTTTTGGAAGTTCCTTTAACGGACATTGCATAATTCTTCGTTCATCCGCATTCGAATGTCGAAGTTCATATCATGGATCGGTCTAGCCCTATTACACGCATCCGACAAACGATCAACTATCCTATCTCTTTCGGTTCCACAAGAGGCTCCTTATAACGCTTAAGTCCAGTTGGGAAAACGGTTCCCCAACAAGACTTCTTACGGGTGGGGGAAAAACATAGCTAAAATACTAAGAAAGTAATACATATCATATCAGATAATGGTAGGCAAAATAACTAAAATGACAACTTAGCAAAATACGAGATATATAAGCTATGCAAAAATAGAGGGGAAGCATAGCAGTTATAGCATTAAACACTTAAGCCCTAAATGCATCTACATGAAGGACCCCTAGGTTATAGTCTAGGCTCAACCACCTACTTCTCTATAACCAAAGGCTCTGATACCAATCTGTCACACCCCGCCTAGGCGGAAACACGAGGCGTAACATCATGGATATCATCACAACACAATGGTGTCAACAATAGAGAGAACTAAATGAAATAGATAAACAAATGAGACACAATGTGTCATGACAATATCTAACACAAGATAAAGGAGTCTTGCATTACGATAGCAAAGTCATACCACAAGGAAACATACTCCAAAAGTCTAAACAATCAAATAACAACCAAGTATCAAACAATTCAAATGACATAAATAAAATCTCTAGGAGAATGACTCCGCATGCAAGCCTACGGTCTCACTAGCCACTCTTCCTAACTTCAACATCCTCAAGATGGTTACCTGAAAATGATGCTTAAAACGTCAACACAAAGGTTGGTGAGAGTCATAGGTTTAAGACACGAAAATCAAAGCTTATAAACAATTACTGTGATTAATGCAAACATGGCAGGACAATTACTGTACTATCATACAAGCTAACATGCAAATGTAACCATAACGAGCATGGGAACGGAACGTGTCCCTCGATCCAACAAGTATCAACACTTGGGTAGGAACGTTACCCCCGATCCATTAAAATCATCACTTCACATGGGTAGGAACGTTACCCCCGATCCAATAGCATAACAAATGGGTAGGAACGTTACCCCCGATCCAAATACACATAAGCATTTAGCACGTAACATACAATAGCCAAGTAAAGTCCATACACTTTCAAAATAAAGTCACATAATCACAGTAATTAGAACATTTCAAATCCATTTGCATCATTTCCATCCCAATTTAAAAGCGATGTGAAAAGAGGGACTATAAATCTCACCTGAATACTCAAATGCAGCTTCCAAGTCTCAACACGCAACTATACAAATAAATAAACACGGTTACACGCGACCAAGCTAAAAGCTCTAGTCCATGTAACACACATATGATGGATGTCAAAGGGTTTAACTAACCATCATGGGTCACCCCGACACCATGCCCAACCTTAATCATCTCATTAACACTTTACACTAGCTACTTATAATTAAATCAGAATTGCAGAATTTTAGTGTCTCTTTACGTACTCAAAACCCTTACTTAATGACTCACCCATGTTCGTTTATGAGTATATTAACTACCTTGGGATTCCCAAGTATTACTTACATGTGTAACTAACTCAAATAAAATCAAACTTCAAAACTGTCCTAATTCAGATCTAATTGCACACCAAAATATATCACTCTAACTACCATACTTAGACATGCTTTCAGAAGCTAATTTTCACAGGATTATCAATAGACATATGGAACTTAACTATTGTAGAAGGGCTAAGCTTAATTCCATTTTTAAGTATAGGTTTTACCCTCCCAAACATGACCTAATTCTGACCCGTATTTACTGTTTTAATAACTTTTAGTATAAAAATTATTTGAATGACTTACCGACCTTAAAAACCTTTGAGGCCGGATTTTCTAGAATATAATCTTCGCGCTCCCAAGTAAACTCGGGACCACGCTTTGAATTCCAACGAACCTTCACAAGTGATATCTTACTACGTTTTAAACTCTTAATTTCACTGTCCATAATCTCTACATGTTCAAAAACATAACGAAGAGTTTTGTTAACCTTAATCCCATCCAATGGCACATGCAGGCTAGCATCCGCCAAACACTTCTTTAGGTTTGACACATGAAACGTGTCATGTACACCACTCAATTCCTCAGACAATCTTAACCGATATGCTACAGGACCGATCCTTTCAAGAATCTCAAATGCCCCTACATACCTCGGGGCTAACTTACCCTTCTTCCCAAAACAAACCACGCCCTTCCAAAGTCTAGCAGATGAAATCGACTCCTTAGGGTTTTGGGGAGGGGAGATCGCACGGCACAAGCAAAAAGGGGGGAAGAGAGCTAGGGTTTTTGATTATATAGGTATTTAGTTTGAGTCCTAATCTAATTAGAGTTGGTTTTAAGTAAAACTTTTTTTTCCTTTTTCTTTCATTGCCGTCCAAACAAAGCACCCCTTAATAAATATATATATATTTTTTTTATTTATTTATTAATTATATCATTATCTACATTACCCTAATTTTCTACAAAAACCTAAGCTAATTTGGGTAAACTTTTTACATAAACGCTACTTACTAAACTTTCTAAAAATAACTTTTCATTTCACATTTCACTTTCTATTTATAGAAAGTTTACTGCAAACTTCCATATTTCAGTCACATGCTTCCTTTCCAATAACTTACACTTCTCATAAACGCTTAACTCTTAAAAACCAAGAATTGACGTAGCAATGCATGCAACACGTCTTTCATTTCTATTATCACCACATGTGAACAAATAGAATACTTAACACCAAACTCATATGCACACAAAATAAGATAATCATTTACCTTTAAAATGACATCATGCGCATACGTAAACCACTTCAACCTACATAATGAACACATAGCACACAAGAAACATACAAAATGGACACTTAGCCATTTCTAAAGGTATAAACTAACCTGCTCAAATCACGGTTGTCACACAACCCGTGGTTGGTGTTTGGGTGGCAAGAGTGTGGTTGGGACATTGCACTTTGGCCAATGGATACGACCTCTAATTGGTTTGATCTTAATGGAATACACTTTCCTCCAAGTGTCTAACCTATAGAATGGATGCACCCATTCTTCAGGTATACCAACCTGATTGTTAAGTGACATAACCCAATTTGTTGCAACAACATGTTTGCAAGGTATACCAGTCAATTCCCATCTTCTACAAGTGCATGTTCTAGTTAAAACATTAACCACAACCTGGTCATTCCATGGACCACTAACCTGATACAGGTCATCCCCAACATAATCAACAGTGTACTTCCTAGCTTTATTTTAGTTTGCATTTAAAATCTTTGTTGCAGTAGGTGTTAGTGGCCCATCACATCTATCAATAACTTTGTTTACATTGACAATCCTGTTCAAATGGAAAAATAAGTAACAGAATAAGTAAATAGCATACTTACTCCAAAGTGGCAAGAATATGCATAATATAGTACCTTTTCATCAGATATTCCCTAGCAAACTCCAAAGTGGAAATAATAGGTTTATCTCTTCTACCAATAAGCTTCCCTTTGAAGACTTCACAAATATTATTCAACAACACATCTGACTTGGCCATCACTGTTGAATATGATTGTTAAAATTAGCATCAGATTCTTAATAAAAGACACTAAGTCTAAAAATCCATTTAAGTTAAATTTTGTTCATACATGAGAAATGTGATCTTGACCAGTTTTGGGGAGGAATAAGATTCAACAACTCATAAGCTTCATTGCTAAACTCCTTCAACTTTTCCATTGCAAATTGAAAATCAGGGACTATTTTTGCTTTTGTTGCTCTCCACAATAGCTCTTTGTATGCACTACCATTCCACTTCTTCTTCATACTCACATGAATATGTTTGACATAGTATCTATGCTCTGCAATTGGAAACAAGTTTGCAATTGCTTGTATTATACCCTGTAATCAGATAGACAGTCAAGTAATTAGCACATATGTAAGCAATTGATAACCAATACAATTAAGCAATTTGATTGAAATTACCTTTTGCCTGTCACTTACAAAAGTAAAGTTGGAATTTTTGTAAAGATCCAGGTCATCTCCTAGTTGAGTGAGAAACCATGTCCATGACTCTATGTTTTCTGTCTCGACAAGCCCATAAGCCAATGGATAGATACCATTGTTTGGATCAACACTCATAGCTGTCAAAAGTTGTCCTGGATATGGACCCTTTATAAATGCCCCATCCAATCCAAGCAAATCTGTTAGTCCCAAAATTCGTACAACATATCTGATATATTACAACGTGACCTGATAAAGATACTAATAACACAATTTTTACTTTTCAACGTTTAACTCTTTATTGAATGAAAAATAAACTCTCCTAATATGAACCACAAGCATCTTCGCTTAGTGAGTTCTAGGAGAGGATCAAACCTATCAACTAATACCTTTTGGCCTAAGGTATTTTTGTGTAATATTTAGGAATGGATACCATACACTACATACAACCTGGTATATAAAGAAAGAAAATGTAAAGCTTCTTTTGGAAGCTTCATTGAAGTCTTATGTGATGTGTCAGCCTTTTTTATTTTGCACCCATGTGCTCTTCATATCATAGTACAAAAGCAAGTAGTTTATTTTAACTATTTTCTTGTACTTTTGTCCATCTTTTCTTCTTTATGCATTTGGGAAAGATAAAACTTTTGTTTACATCAAGTATAAGTAAACCACTCTTGTACGGTATATCTTCCTTTGCTTTTAGCTTTAAAGAAATTCCCGCCAATGCCAATCTTCAGGTTGTAGTGATGGTATTCAAAGAGTTAGTAAGTTATTTGTCGACACTTACTGATGTATCTCGCGACTACTAGTTTTAAATTTATAACACGAATTACCAAATAAGCTAAGAACACACGGGAAATTATGACCCTTTCGTTTATAGCTAGATTTTTGTGGTAAGCCGAGGTCGTTCACTAGGATTTGGGTGTTTTTCGTTGTGAAGAATCTAAGTATCAATAAGCTATATGAAAATGGTAAAAAGGATGTCACAAGCTAATATACCATATAAGGAACAATTAACACAGAAATGATTATTAAGCAAATTCAATAAGTAAAAGACAACACTTGCTTGGATAAATTCATAATACTTGGATCGTTCATATGAAGATGGTTTTAACAAATCGATTACAAGTTAAGAATATGATGGTGACAAATTCCAATCTTTGATTCTAAAGCATATAACCCACGCATATGATCATAAGACAATAAAATCAAGCATTAAGCCAAACCAACCAATTCAATATTATGTTTATTTAATAATTTTGATTCACGGTTCGTTTTACAAACTTGTTAACAATCACACCTAAGTTTCATTGCATAATCAAGCCA
Organism: Tanacetum coccineum; assembly: GCA_026074375.1. Lineage (NCBI taxonomy): Eukaryota > Viridiplantae > Streptophyta > Magnoliopsida > Asterales > Asteraceae > Tanacetum > Tanacetum coccineum. The sequence goes on along the minus strand of BQNB010149271.1, from coordinate 7,841 downwards.
CTAAAGATAATGGTCATGCAATAGATAATCATCTATAGACAAAATGATTATAACTAGTTGATTGATGAAAACCCTTTCGACCTATGAAATCACAAACAACTAATCAAGCATGATAAGCAATGGTTATGAAACTCAAGCACAAATGGATCTCAATATTAAAGAGAATTGATCAAAAACCATAATCAAACATAAAATCCTCATATGATGTTAAAAAAAAAAAAAAAAAAAAAAAAAAAAAACAAAAAAATAAAAAAAAAAAAAAAAAAAAAAAAAAAAAACAAAAAAACATCATCCCAACAAGGGTAATAAGAAACTACTCAATGATATTTAACAAAAACCAAAGTATCAACAATCATAGCAATCTAAAACATTTGGAAAGTGCTTTTAAATAATACCACAAATAGCATTCACAATAGGGGTGAAAGGATTTAGAGAACCCTTAAGCCTACAATCGGACTATACGCTTAGTATCAACCGAAAAATTATACCCAACACCTTATTTGATGTTCTTGAGCACTCCTTCTGGATTTGGTAGAGGTTTAGAAGTCTTATGGGTTAGATAATGATGGTGAAATTCGTCATTGAGGGTAAAGGGTGGTTTTTCTAAATGAAAAGTGAGTCTTGAGGCCTTTATTTATATTAGAAATCAACCTTGGCCACCAAGCATAAGTCTTGGGCACAAAGTATCATGAATCTTTATAATTTGAGTTATGAGGGGACTTGATCGGACTTGAGGCGGTTGGCACTTAAATTGGTGAGTTAATGAAACTTGGAAAAGTCAGCGGAGCCTTTGTAGGGCTCGGCAGGGCTGCTGTCGTGGCGGCACTACTCCTGTCGGGCGGCACAATGGATTGTTGTCCAGCACACTGCTCGTGTGCAGCAAAAGGTTAACTCCATTTTGTAGATTTTTCTCTTATCTTCGCATGGTCGCTTTAATCAAGTCAATCCTTGTTCGTATGCTCAAGTTATGGCCAAAATGGTGAAGGTGTGTCGGAACATATATTCTTTCTAATTATGTCTTTGTTTAAGCTTCCCGAGTGTATGGTACTTGGTCGTGGGTCTTTATTCTTCAACTTATCTTCAATTTGACTTTATCTCGGGACTTGGAAGCTTGTATGGTTGACTCTTTTGCTCTTGAAATGCTTCCCGAGCTTGTTCTTGATGCAGGATTCTTCGTACTTGTACTAAACTTTGTTTTTACTTCTTTTCTTCGTCGTTTTCTTGCTTCTTTATACTTGGCTACAAATATACTTGCAAACACACTTGGTAAATTAAAGTAACAAAAGCATATAAAAATAGCCAAATAATATATACAAAAGTACGGATAACGCTACTAAAAACATACTCAATTTGAGCTTTATCAAATTCCCCCGCACTTAAACTTTGATTGCCCTCAAGCAAATCTAAGAAAAGAAATCTAGAAAGAAAATACCTAAATGAAAAAAATAAGAATTTTTTTTGAAAATATCGACATAATTTTTTGGTTTTTTTTAAATAAGCGCAAAAGGCGCAAACACCCCCCACACTTAAGGGTTTGCTTGTCCTCAAGAAAATTAAAGAAAAGGAAAGATAAAAACAAAACAAAAACCGGTGGGGCGTAAGCACCAAGTGTACACATCAAAAAATGACTTTTATTGGGTTGTAACATTTAGGCTTCGGGTTAGTAAAGGGTTTTGAGAGTATGGATAAGGCATGGGATTCTTTATTGGTAAGGGTGTATCACGAACATTTTAAGTCAAAAGTCTAAGTCCCAATGTTGCTAGTTACCCATCAAACCGCAAACCCAAAAATGATTATAGTTACAAACTTTCTTTAAGCACATATCGATCACTACATAAGTATATCACGTCTTAGCACATTGGCTAATCGATATCTCAATCACTTCATCTTCCTTCATCTTCATAAACATACTGCACATTGGCTTTATTTGTCATCACATTTTTTTTACTTTTTTTTTCTTTGCAACCTTTTTTTTTCATTTCACATACATCAAACTCCCCCACACTTCGCATAAACTTACATCACAAAAATACAAAATATGAAGCTGCGCATATCCATCTTTGTCAGAATGGCACACGCAAATGGCGAAGTGTGGCATAACTACTAATCATAAAAAACTATCCAACATACCAAGCAACTAGCAACCTACCATTTAGACTTTGACAAAGGGTTAGGCTAAGGTTTAAGGTTATATATATTTTTTTTCTGGATTTTATTAAACGAACGGGATGGCTCAACGGGTGTTCAAAAAGTATCTAGCACCAAAAGTAAGTACTAACAAAGGGTTAATTTGGGTGGTTAGCTAAAAGTAAATGAAAAAGGCTATTTGGTTAAATCCTAAGGTGCCTCTTTATCACGCATATACACTTATCATCACATGAATGTGATCTCACTACGGTATTCGTAATGATTTACAAGCACAAGTTCTAATATATTAACCTAATTACGAGAAAACAACTATAAGGGCAAACAAGTCTACATAAATTTTAAATTGGCCCAAAAATTAGAAAATTTTAAAAATCAGTCTCGTTTTCCCTGTTTACCTCCCCAACACTTAAGTTTTGAATTGACCTCAATGTGAAAAATAACATCAAAGTATGAATAATAGGGAAATAAGAATAAGAGAAAACCACACATCCAGGCATGAAAAATTACGATCGAACTCATTATGATAGATGCTACGCGGATGCTAGCATAAGCGTATGAGATTAATTAATTTCACCATCAAGCATCCTCTTTCACCATTAACTACTGCATTATTCAAACAAAACAAAACAAAACACACAAAATGCAAATAATAATATACTAAACACTACGAGCATGTAACACCCCCACACTTAAGATTTTTCCAAGTTGAAAAACAACTTTCTTAAAGGGTGTACAAATTTATTCAAAAACTAGAAGTTAAAGCACATAAAGCAATTAAAACCTCGGGTTGCCTCCCGAGAAGCGCTTAATTTATTATTGAGTCATTAGCTAGACTCTTCCCTAGGATTCAAGATTCTTTGATGATACGGTTCAAATAGGAAATTTCCCTTTTTAAAGCTTAATGGTATGGGATTTTTGGTATGTACTCCACAAGCGAAAGAGATACATTTGGTCTTTTTGAGTTCTTCGTGTCCTCAATATTTCCTTTCGACACTTTATTTCTAATGCCAACAATTGATATTAATTCTTTGTCACCAACATGATTTGATATTTCATTGTGTTTAAACACCTTCTTTTGAGTGTACGGGATATGCACGGTGCAATCCTTAAGAAATGGTGATACAGTCGGTGAGTTAGACGTGATTATTTTCGTTTGGCATAGTTGGATTAGGCTCATTTTCTTCCTCCTCAATGAATTTAACATCACCCTTATCATTATCGTTTCGGATTGAGGGTGTTTTGTAGATAATTTCATGTCTCGGTTTTGTATTTGTGGCAGGGGGAAGGGTTTTGGTAGGTAAGAGAAACTCAAATTGCCTCTCTAAGTTTTGGATTATCGCTTGGTGGTTCCTTAATCCTTGATTGATTTGATTTTCCAATTCAACCACCTAATTCTTCATATGTTCATTTGCTTTTGTTTGACTAGCCATCCACTCTCTCATCATCTCCTCCGTTTAGGTTTCGGTAAATTCAAAATATCGTGATGGATTTGGCATTTGATTTCGTGGGTAAAGATAATGATGGTTTGGGTTATGGTTTGGACAGGAGTACGAATTTATGGGTTCATGGTCGTGATATCCTCCGTGATATCTTTGGACATAATTCGCTTCATGAGGTTCACACATCGGCGTGTCATCCTTCATGTAGATTTGTGAAGCGTGGTTGTCTTTATGACCGTCTCGCATCTCTTTGAGCTCTTTCCTTATGATTAGGAATTCGGAATTAATTTTTGTAACGAGATCTTCGAATTTATCCACCAATATGGCGAGATCGGGATTGATGTTATTTCCATTGGCAGAAACAATGGTTTTGGGGCTGATTTGGAATTCACCCGAGAAATCGAGTTTGAGAAGGACTTTATCCTCGAGGATTTTGAAAGCTTCGTTGGGAGTGTTGTTGAGGAAAATTCCTCCGGCGTCAAAAATTCCTTGTGTTGGACCGTCTAAACCATGATAGAATATATGAACTATCATGCCTTTGGTTAGACCATGTCCATAACAAATGTGAAGCATTTCTTTCAAACGGATCCAAGCTTCAATGAGAGTTTCGTTACCGAGTTAGTAAAAGCTATGAATATCATTTAGGAGACTTTTGAACTTTACAGGAGAAAAATATCGGCTTATAAAAGCTTCTCTCAATTCGTTCCACGAAGTAATGGTTCTTTTGTTAAGCTTGTTCAACCAAATCTTAGCTTCTTCGCATAACGAGAAAGGAAATGTCCTCAACATAACCACTTCCTCTTGATTTTCACCATATTAGAATAGGTTACTAATCTCAAGAAATTCTGCTACGTGTCAATGAGGATCAAACCGGATTTGCCCATCAAATTGATTATCCTGAATTATTTGCATGTGGGTACCCTTGATAATTAGTGTATATAGGGCGTTTAATAATAGCGGAGCTAGGTGTCGGAGCAACAGTCCTAGTGCTTGACCACATCAGTTGGTCATCAGGATCAATGACGATTATGGGTGGGGAATCGGGCGGAGTTTTGAATTTCTTCATCAATATTTCGATTTTAGGTGTTACAACAAAAAGTTCCTCGATGAACGGTTGTTTGACATGAGTAATGGGTGATTTGATTTCGAGGGGTACGTTCGACGTCTTATCAGGTTTAGTCCTCTTTTTGATTTTTCGTTTAAGTTCGCAGAATGGACTAGTGAGACGTTTACCCCAAGAACGCGGGTTTATACAAACCCAAAGCGATTTACAAAACGTCATAGGAAATAAAACAAAAAGATTAACTTTTACTATAAGGAAAAATATTTTTTTATTTTTTATTTTATATGATGTAAAAGAAAAATAACTTAACAACTATTAGATAATCTTGACATCATCCTATCAAAGGTTTTCAGTAGCTCCATTGAACGTACAAAGAAACGGAGAAGAGGGTCAGCGCGAAGCATATTAAAAACCTGACTTCTTTAGGGAAGTAGAACGACCCGCCTTATACCTCTCTTATAGTTTGTTACAATGGGTGAGCCGATTTACCAAATGACTAACGATGTATAAGAATAAAAGATAAACTAAATAAGAACAAAAATCTTTTTGTATATTTTTTTATATATAAATTGACTAACTAACTAACAAAGTTTTTTTTTATCAGAACTCTCTTTGCCGGCCGGCAGAGCAGTCCTGCCGGGCGGCAGAGTGGTCGACGAGGGGAGAGCCGGGCGGCAGAAAGGTGCGCCGGGGCGGCAGAGCACTTCTGAGTGGTTTTGGGTGATTTTTCCGTAAGCAAAAACAAGCACAAATGATATAAGACGAAATAAAAAGATTCTAAACAAGAAAACACAACGCAAATCCCCGGCAGCGGCGCCAAAAACTTGATGTGTCTCGCGACTACTAGTTTTAAATTTATAACACGAATTACCAAATAAGCTAAGAACACACGGGCAAGTATGACCCTTTCATTTGTAGCTAGCTTTTTGTGGTAAGCCGAGGTCGTTCACTAGGATTTGGGTGTTTTCGGTTGTGAAGAATCTAAGTATCAATAAGCTATATGAAAATGGTAAAAAGGATGTCACAAGCCAAGATACCATATAAGCAACAATTAACATGGAAATGATGATTAAGCAAATTCAATAAGTAAAAGACAACACTTGCTTGAATTAATTCGTAATACTTAGATTGTTCATATGAAGATGGTTTTGACAAATCGATTACAAGTTAAGAATATGATGGTGACAAATTCCAAATCAACCAATTCACGATTACGTTTATTTAATAAGTTTGATTCGCGGTTCGTTTCACAAACATGTTAACAATCACACTCAAGTCTCTTTGCATAATCAAGCCACTAAAGAAATGATCAATACAATAGATAATCATCCATAGACAAAATGATTATAACTAGTTGATTGATGAAAACCTTTTCGACCTATGAAATGACCAACAACTAATCATGCATAATAAGCAATGGTTATGAAACTCAAGCACAAATGGATCTCAAACATAACAGGAAATTGATCAAAACCATAATCAAACATAAACAATTCTCATATGATAAACATCATCCAAACAAGTGTAATAAGAACTACTCCATGATTATTTCAATAAAACCAAAGTATCAACAATCATAACAATCTTAAACATTCTGGAAAGTAATTAAATAATACCACAATAGCAATCACAATTGATGGTGGAAGGATTTAGAGCAACCCTTAAGCCTCCAATCGACTATACACTTCGTACCAACCCGAAAAATTATATCGAACACCTTATTTGATGTTCTTGAGTACTCCTTCTGGATTTAGCAGAGGTTTAGAAGTCTTATGGGTTAGATAATGACGGTGAAATTCGTCATTCAGGGTAGAGGGTGGTTTTTCTATGTGAAAAGTGAGTCTTGAGGCCTTTATTTATAGTAAAAATCAACCTTGGCCACAAAGCATAAGTCTTGGGCACAAAGTATCATGAATCTTCCAGAATTTTGAGTTATGATGGGACTTGATTGGACTTGAGGCGGTTGGCACTTAAACTGGTGAGTTAATGAAACTTGGAAAAGTCAGCGGAGCCTCTGCCGGGCGGCACGGGCTTCTGCCGGGCGGCTAGCCACATGACCAAAATATATTTTTTTCTTGATTTTGCGTATTAGCTTCCCGTTTGAGTCGTGCTTGGTTGTGGGTCATTATACATCAATAAAACTTCATTTAAACTCTATCTTGGGCCTTGGAAGCTTGTTTGGTTCACTCTTTTGTCGTTGAATTGCTTCCCGAGCTTGTTCTTTACGAGGGATTCTCCGTACGTGCATAAAACTTCATTTATTCTTTGTTTCTTCGTCTTTTTCTTGCTTCTCTTATACTTGGCTACAAATAGACTTGCAAACACACTTTGGTACAATTAAGTAACAAAAGCATATATAAATAGCCAAATATCATATACAAAAGCACGAATAACACTCCTAAGAATATACTCGATTTGAGCGTTATCAAATTCTCCCACACTTAAGTTCTGCTCACCCTCGAGCAGGTAAAAGAAAATTTGCTTGCCCTCAAGCAAATATAAGAAAAGAAATCTAGAAAGAAAATACCTAAATGGAAAAAAAAATTGAGAATATCAACATATTTTTGTTTTTTTATGAATGAGCGCAAAAGGCGCAAACACCCCCCCCCTACACACACACACTTAAAGGTTTGCTTGTCCTCAAACAAATTAAAGAGAAGAAAGATAAAAACAAAACAAAAACCGTTGGGGCGTAAGCACCAAGTGTACATATCTAAAGAGAACTTTTATTGGGTTCTAACAATTAGGCTTCGGGTTAGTAAAGGGTATGGATAAGGCATGGGATTCTTTATTTGTAAGGATGTATCACGAACATATAAGTCAAAAGTCTAAGTCCAAATGTTGCTAGTTACCGAACAATCCACAATCCCAAAAATGATTATAGTTACAAAATTTCTTCAAGCACATATCGATCACCACATAAGTATATCACGTCTTAGCACATTGGCTAATCGATATCTCAAAAACTTCATCTTTCTTCATCTTCATAAACATACATCACATTGACTTTATTTGTCATCACATTTTTTCGATGACTTATTTACTTTTTTTCTTTTTTTCTTTTTTTTATATCACATCTCCCCTACACTTCGCATAAACATACACCACAAAAATACACCAATGAAGCTGCGCATCTCCATCTTTGTTGGAATGGCACACACAAAGGCGAAGTGTGGCATAACTACTAATCA
>BQNB010149269.1:0-16192 GCA_026074375.1 Tanacetum coccineum | reverse complement strand
ATCTTCTCTACCACGACCATCGAACTCACCACCGTCTCCACCATCTTCTCCACCTAATTCTCCACCATTCTCCACCTTATTCTCAAATTATTTGATAGGTTGTTCATCATCAAAGAATAACGATTGTTCGTCATCTATTAATAGCGAGTTTTCATCATGAACATCTAGTTCATCATCTACGAACAATGTTAGTAAGATCTTAATATTTTGTTTTGATAAATTGAATTGTTGATGAAAGTTACAATTGGTTTGTTATTTTCTGAATCGCTTACACAAAGTTTGGGAGTTAATTAGAGTATATCAAGCTTTTCACAATATCTAGAATAAACTTGAGAGAAAAACTAAATGAAAACTGTAACACCCCCAAATTGGGTCGCAGCGGAATAAGGATCTCCGGGGCGTGTTACTTCTCAGATCAATAACACAAGATATATATAGAATGACCAAAAAGTCGTTTTAAAACTGATACATTGGATTTAACAAATATTTGATACAAATAGCCCGAAGCTTTAACTTGTTCCTTATTATTATTACAAAGATACTGGTTCACAACACATGAGTTTCCCAAAACATAATACAACCATATCTTTAGCATGACATCCCAAAACAAAATCACCAATGTATCCTTGGCACCTTATGCTTACTGATCTCCTGAAAAACATTGCTTTAAAATGTCAACAATAATGTTGGTGAATTCATAGGTTTGATAAATCATAATATGCAGGACCGCAAGACTTTCCCCGTGATAATGCAACACATGCAGACATCACAAAACCCGATTACATTTTCCTAAGCTCATGACACTGAAGCTCGACAATCTTTCTTGCAATAATATATATTGCAATTTCTGCCCGATTAGATGTTTAACCCGAAACATCCCCAAATCCGACATGCTATACGTTCGTTCCCGGTGATAGCTAGTCACCCGAACGGGGAGGTCGTTTCCCCAAATAGATCTATTCATAACATTCGCGCTTACATAATGTAATTAACAACTACATCTATGCAATTGACAGTTCATGATAATGGGCTCAACTTGGGTTATCGCTACTTAGGCAAACATGTAATCAATATAAAATATCCACTTGCGTCCAATTTATAAAACAAAGCATGTTTCCACCCCATAGTTATAAATCATTGAAATCATAAAAATGTGGGGCTATGAACTCACCTTTAGTGAGCGAATAACAAGAATATCACAGATAACGCGCCACGCAAATCGTCAGATGCAACCTATTTAAATTAAGGTCGTATAAGTACCATGTACTTCGATTAACTAACATCATATACAGGTCTATGTTAGTTACATCATACTATCGTTCGGGCTATCATAATTTAAGAGGTCATGTAGTGACGTATGAGGAGCTATGACACTTTAAGTCGTAAATCCAGCAACTCGTTGATACGCCACCCCGAAGAGGCCTCATTATGAAACTCCCTAGTAATATAGTACTTTGATAACCACATATAATTCTATATAGTTCAATCACCAACTAATTGTTTTGGTAAAATTGTGGTTAATAAGTTTTGCGTTTTAAGCCCGATTCTGACGTTTCTTATGCCCATGCTTTCGTATTAAGATGAGTTATCATAATTTGACATTTTCATATTTTTGATCCTCTGATGAACAGTACTTTTTACTATTCATACCAGTTATAAAGTTATTTTTATAGTTTTAGTTATCGTAAAACCCGTAAACGTCGTATTTTATTCGTTATAGCTCCGTTTTTAGCGATTCTTTCGAGCACGTTCTCGTTAATGAAAATTCTATCAATTTATAAGGTTTACAAAAATAAAGTTTCTGTCATGTTACTTATTTATGAGGTTTACAAAAATAATTATTCTGTCATGAACAGTAATGTTTATAAAAATAGTTTTATAAAAGTATTAATTGTCGTAAACTCGCGAAATTCATAACTTGTTCGTTATTAATTGAAAAATTACGATTCTTATCATTTTAGAATCCTAAAAATATGTATATTTTGTTAAAAATACCAAACTTACTTTTTGGATAATTTTTATAAAAAGTTTTTATAAAAATTCTTTTACGACTTCGTTTATTAACGTATAACTTGTTTTTACCGTATCGAGTTCTCCGTTATTAATCCGTTTTTTCGAGTTTCTTATCTTTTAGGAATCATCAAGAGTGCCATATCTTTAAAAAATTAATATCCTCCTGTTTGAAATTTGAATTATTATTAACATCCATTAAGAATCCAGTACTTATACTTTATTTAAACGCTTATTTTATGTACTTACACTTATAACTATACCACAAGTCTCATATACCATATGTATTATAAGTGATACATATAATATTGTCCATAAGTTCATTCTTTACCCAAATGTCCAAGGTGACAAGATTAACAAAACCATAATAACACTTAAAAACCATAACTTCATTATGTAAACCCTAATTTACTAGTTTATCCATAATCATTTTTATACATAAACCAAGTGTGTACAAGTCTTACAACCATTTTGTAAACTCAATATACTATCCATATAACATGAATATAAGTCCATAATCAACATTGTCATTTGCATTTCTTTTACTTGAAACATATTAAATAACTTTATAAACCCTAATTAATACCTAATCATTTTTATGCTTAACCAAGAGTGTAAATCACTTATGTGTCCATTTTAACATGATGTCATTAACATCATGAGATATGTGAAAGTGTTAAAAATCATAATCACAAGTAAGTTGTTCATTTAACATGTTTAAAAACCCTAAATGGTGATTTCACTACATAGCACATCATATACATAAAAACTCATAAAATGAAAGTATAAAGGTTTATAGAAGACCTTATGATGAATGATGGTGATGAGAAATAAGTGCTAAACCCTTGTTTAGACACAAAACCAAAGCTTGCACAATATGAAACCCTAACTTTTCCAAATAAACCATAATCTTCCTTTTCTTGATTATTACATGTAAATGGTTAGCCAATGATTGGAAACATCTTAGTATATCTTAGGATGGATGTGTGTATGTATGTATACTCTTAGAAAATCAAGGTATGGATTGGGTTAATGGGGTGTTTGACGTCGTAGCTATAAGAGAGGAGGAAGAGAGTACTTTTGTTTGATTTTTAGTTAACACTTGCTATCTATGTGCTTCTCTATGAATACTTGCACATATATAATCTAAATGGTCAAAAAGATTGCAATAGTGGTCTTAGAGACAAGGTTCATGGTCTTAAGGAAGAAAAATTGGTCAAGTGAAACATAGCATGGCTATGTTTAATGAGTTAGTGAACTACAAAGTACCTTGCAAGATTTTTCTTATTTTTCCTTTGTATTATTGCAATAGGACCATGGCCATAGAGTGATATAAGTGACATAATTTTGTAGCTTTTATGCATTGGGTATAAATGTGGGTATTTGTTGAAGCGTAGAAAATTTTTGGTGGTTCCGGGAATGCCTAAGCGTATTTTATCGCGAAACGAAATCAATTTACGCAACCAATAAAAATACAATGAACAAAGTTAATAATTATCATCAAAATAATTACTTAACACTTGCTTGTTGTAAACATTTAATTGTTTGATGCCCGTTTACATTGAATGCTAATTTTTAGCTTACGCGATTTAGCTTAACATTTACAATTTAAAGCAAACGCGTACAATACAAAAGGTACATTGTGGATTTATCGACGTCGTCAATGACACTAAAACACAGGGTGTTATAGACTTCCCCCGTTAAATGAGCCTTGTCCTCAAGGCTCACGATGCAGCACTTGACGACGGTACAGTCTTGGTGAAGTGGTGTGGGTATTTCTTCTTGAATTGGTCTTCACGTTCCCACGTGAACTCAGGACCTCTCTTGGAGTTCCATCGAACCTTGACTAATGGGATCCGGCTTCGCTTCAACCGTTTAACTTCACGGCCCACTATTTCTACTGGTTCCTCAACAAAATGAAGCTTGTCATCAAGATGAAGTCCATCTAACGGAACAGCTAATGGTTCGTCGGCATGACACTTTTTCAGGTTGGACACATGGAATGTATTATGAACTCTACTCAGCTCTTCAGGAAGCTCGAGCTTGTAAGCAACCTCTCCAACCTTTTCTAATACCTTGAAAGGTCCAACATACCTGGGGTTTAACTTCCCCCGTTTGCCAAAATGTACGACCCCTTTCCAAGGCGAAACTTTAAGCATAACTTTATCCCCGACTTGGAATTCCATTGGTTTACGCTTCAGATCGGCGTAACTCTTCTGTCGATCACGAGCGGCTTGCATCCTTTGCTTGATCTGGATGATTTTCTCAGTGGTCTCTTGAATTAGATCTGGACCGAGGATTTGAGCTTCTCCAACTTCGGTCCAACAAACAGGTGAACGACACTTTCGACCATAAAGTGCTTCGAATGGTGTGGCCTTGATGCTAGCGTGATAGCTATTGTTGAATTAAACCGACTAATTGTAAAATGGTTTAACCCAACCCTTCCAAAATCGGATCGACAATGCCCCGCAGCATATCCTCGAGAGTTTGAATGGTCCTCTCGCTTTTCTCGTCTATTTGTGGATGGTACGCAGTACTCATATCCAAATTAGTACCCAAAGCATTCTGAAGTGACCTCCAGAAATTGGATGCGAATCTCGGGTCACGATCACAAATGATTGAGACAGGTATTCCATGTCTCGTGACCACCTCCTTTAGGTACATTCTTGCAAGTTTATCCAAAGGATCAGTCTCTCTCATCGGTGTGAAGATCGCAGACTTAGTGAGTCGGTCAACGATCACCCAAATGGTGTCGTAGCCTTGCGACGACTTAGGAAGCTTAGTAACAAAATCCATAGTGATGTTGTCCCACTTCCATTCAGGTATCTTGGGTTGTACCAACAATCCTGATGGCCTTTGATGTTCAGCCTTGACCTTAGCCAAGGTTTAAACTCTTCTAACATAGGTGGCGATGTCGGCTTTCATATTGGGCCACCAATATAGCTTCTTCATATCTTGGTACATCTTGTCAGAACCCGGATGTATAGAGTATTTTGATTTGTGGGACTCGTGCATGATCACAGTCCGCAAATCACCATAACAAGGTAACCAACTTCTGCCATTGAGGCATAGGGTTCCATCCGCACGGGGTTCCAACTTTTCCGTCCTAATCGCCTCTGGATTTTTAGCGTTTTCAACCAACATTCCTCCAACATCTTCATTCTATATGTTCTCTGGTTTTCGTGCTTCACTTTGAGCATTCAAGATTTGTTTGGGAAGATCCAAACCAATAGTTATGACTAAGGCTCGAACTCTTAACGGCGATTCTCGTTCTTTCCTGCTCAAAGCATCAGCAACGACATTTGCTTTCCCCGGGTGATAACGAATATCACAATCATAATCACTAAGCAACTCTAACCATTAGCATTGTCTCATGTTAGTTCCTCTGATCAGAATGTTTGTAAGCTATTATTGATCAGTGAAACATTGACACCTTGGTTCCGTAAAGACAGTCCATCCAAATCTTAAGCACACACTGCTCCAATTTCTAAATCATGCGTCTGTTTAGTTCTTCTCATGAATTTTCCAACTGGCGTGAGCAATAAGATATAACCTTTTCCCTCTTTGGCATCAACACAGCGCCCAAACCCTTCTTTGAAGTGTCGCAGTATGCGATGAAATCTTCGCTTCCCTCAGGTAAGGCAAGGATTGGTGCACTGCACAATTTCTGCTTCAACAGTTGAAAGCTGCTTCTTGTTTATCCACCCCACTCGAAAAAAAAAATAAAAAAAAAAAAAAAAACTTGACCTTCTCTGGTGTAGCTTGGTCATAGGTTTTGGCGATCTTCGAAAACCTCTTCAATGAATCTTCGATAGATACCCCATCAAGACCTGAAAAATTGACGAATCCCGTTATGACTTAGGAATGTCGAATCATTAATGGATTCAATCCCCCCCCTTGCTGGATCTACCATGAATTCCTTCACTATGGATCACATGACCTAGAACTGTACTTTGGGAACAAAATACAACTTGAAAATTTGGCATACAACTCCTCTTTCTTAAGTAACTCTAAGATTAGCTTAAGGTGCTCTTCGTGTTCTTGCTTGTTCTTCGAATATATCAGAATATCGTCAATAAAGATAATCACAAATTTATCCAGATATGGTTTGCACACCCGATTCATAAGGTCCATGAATAGGGCAGGTGCGTTCGTCAAACCAAATGGCATAACTTGAAATTCATAATGGCCGTAACGAGTTCTGAAGGCAGTCTTCGGAATGTCTTCTTCTCGAACCCTCAGTTGGTCATAACCTGACCTTAGGTCGATCTTCGAGTAGACACTCGACCCTTGAAGCTGATCAAATAAATCATCAATTCTGGGGAGTGGATAACGGTTCTTCACTGTTAGTTTGTTTAATTCCCGATAGTCAATACACATCCGGAATGATCCATCCTTCTTCTTGACAAACAAGACCGGAGCTCCCCAGGGTGAGGAACTTGGTCTTATAAAGCCTTTGTCGGACAGCTCTTTCAGTTGCTCCGATAACTCTTTCATTTTAGAAGGCGCCAATCGATAAGGTGCCCGTGCTACAGGTGCAGCACCAGGTACCAAATCAATTTGAAACTCCACTTGTCGAGTCGGAGGAAGACCCGACAAGTCCTCAGGAAATACTTCAGGAAAGTCTCGAACTATTGGTACGCCCTTAAGTCGCTTCTTCTCCGACTTGTCTTCAACCTCTTTTGCAGTAACATGTGCCAAAAAGATAGGAAATCCTTTTTGCATGTACTTCTGCATTTTAGTGCACAAAATGATGTTTAATCATGTCACATTTCCCTGGTTACTTCCATCACCGTGTATGATTAAGGTTTCATTTCCCCAGGGGATGCGAATAATCCTCTCGGCACATACAATCCCGCTTGTACCTCGCTAACCCCATCCATACCGATTATACAACGAAACTACCTAGTTCCTTAGCAGGCATAAGTTTATGTTAGAATGGGTGTTTATGAGTTTAATGTGCTACCCTTAAGGATTTTTTAACCCATTATTCTCCCTCATCTAGTTCGACCTCTAATAATTATCTAGTGTAGATGCGTGATGTCCAATTTGGGAGCTAGAATCAGTAGACACAAAACTTCTAATCAGCACCCGATCAAATTAAGAAATTGCAAAGCGGTTGTTTAAAGGAACGTACCCGCAACGACGTTCACTGAGTTTGCCCCCGCTTTCCAACCACATACACCGTTCCGCTGGATCCCTGTCCATCCCAGCCTTGGTTCCCACGGTCCATTGGTTTTTCAGTTTTGGGCAGTTTCGTCTAAAATGTCCTTGAGGCTCCCGCACTCATAGCAACCATTCCCCTCTGATTATTATGTTGTTTGTTGCGGTTTTGTTGTTAGCATTTCAGGTCGGCTTCTATAATCCTTGGCCAATGGCCAACCTTTTGTAGTTATGCACCTAGGTGGACAAGACCTTCATGGATTGCAAATACACTAGGAACATAGATGTTTTTAGACCCGGCTATGATTTCCTGCAACCTATTGCCTGCATGTAGGCCTGGCCTATGTTCTACCTCCTTGTTCTGTTGTTGTTGGTTTTTGATTGTTCTTGGAAAGATCATCAATCTTTCTTTCTTTTCTGCCTGACTTCAGCCATAGCATGGGTCTTTCTCATCCATCAACTCAGTTTGGTAAACTCGATAGCCTCCTTGCATGGTTTTTGTGCTTTGATGCCTTTACACTCCATGTATCATCGGGCAAGCCACCGATATACTTATCAATCCTTGGTCTATCTCTTCTAGGGAACATCCGAGAAACACATCAAACTATTATTGAAATCGTCGACTATAGGCCACCACATCGGTGCCCTTAACCTTAAAATTCCACATCTCAGTCTCAATCTTCTTGGTCTCACCCCTCGGGCAGTACTTATCAGTCATCATTTTCTTTAAGTGTTTGCCCAATGCATGGCATGAGCTGCTTCAGGGAAGTAGTGGTTCTTAACATGGGCATTGCCACCATGTAAGAGCATCGTCTTGTAGATTTGCCAGTCGTAAATTTGACTAGACAAAGCTGTGCAATTTGCTAATGCTAAACACAGACTCCATTTTGCAAAACCATCAGTGAGTACGGACAACGTCCCCTCAGTGCCTTTAAAGTCCAAAGGTTTGCATTTCGGGAATTCTGAGTAAGCGCATTCACGAACAGCTTGTGCTGGCCTTGGTCCTGAACCATTGCTGGCGTAGTCATTCTTAACTATGCTTGCTTCTGCTTCAGCCATTGCAGCAGCAACTCCTTGATCAATTAAGACCTGAAGTTGCGCCTCAGTAACAGTTGTGGTGGTTGTTGTTGGGGCTGGTGTACTGGAGTTACCTTGTGGTTCGTTTTGGTGCCATTTTCTTCAATCACAAGAAAATACAATACCCCCTTAGATTTTAATATAATCAAAATGACATAACATATGCATCATAAATTAAAATAAGATCACATCATACAGTGAACATACAACCAACACAGAGATCGACATAACAGAATACATCCATTCCATAGTATAATCCTTGAAAAATACATGATCTGTTTGGTAACATAATAACCCTATAGCTAGTTACAAAATGAAAAAACCAACCCTAGACCTACTAGCTGGGGAGTACCCGTAATACATTAGAAGGCAATACAATAAACATAGCTAAATAAAAGACAAAAGATCCATACCGGATAGCTACTCAAAACAAAAGATCTATACTGTCTGCTAGCTGGGAGTAACCCATAAAAACTTAACAGACTGCATAGTAGCTACAATCATAACCAAAGTCTAGGAACTGCTACCAGTGTCCGCCAATGTGTCAACGCTGCTCCATCCTCCAGGCCTGTGTTATGCATGAATCCGAACAGCAAAATCATCTGCAGCTTGACGTTGCCACTCGTGGCGACGCACCTCAGTCTCTAACACTGTAACTCGTGCCTCTAATGCCCTGCAGTAAGCTTCAGACCTAGCCAAGTCCTGACGGGTATGAATACTCTCTTGCTCATAAGCAAGTTACTCACCCTCAAAACCTCATCTCCAGCTCATACATCTGGCTCGATCCTTGCTCGCATGTGATGTCGTAGAAAACTCGCGAGACTCTCTCTACTGCGAATATCTACCTGGTAACTGACCCTTATGTTGACCATCTCTAAGGCGGTCATCATCCTTCTCTCAATACCTCGAAACCTGGTCTCCATAGTGTCTACAAGACTGTAATCGACTCTATGGGCCATAGTGGGTCCTGGCTGTCTCGTCATCAGCAGCATAACTCTCTCCAACCTCACACCAGTCTAGGAGTAAGTAAGTATTACCTCTTCCGAGCGGCGTGTCAGCCTAAGGAATATCAGCTCTGCGGCTAGTGGATGGTGCAGGTAGTGGTATAGGTAACAATGGTGGGGTCCTTGATGGGAGTATGCATGATAGGTGGATGGTGCTGTAGCTCTCATCTAAGCCATGGCTGCTCTAGTAGTGGGGTCGATACGTGGGGATAAAAAGAATGGTGGTAGTGGAGGTGTAGGTGCCTCATCCTCAGCTGGCACTAAGTCCTCAGGAAGCCAGGCTCTGGAATGTACCAGTACATGATCCCCAGCTCTATGGATCATGACAACTCTGGAGAACGTGGTGCCAGCTCCAACATCAGTGGGTTAGCCTCCTCCGTAAGGATCCCAGATGGACTACTCCAAGATCGTGCCTCAGAGTTGAACAGAAGTATAAGTAACACAGAATCAACTAACATACTACTGTGACCACAAAATAACATATATGAGTAATTAAACATAAGGCTCTAATTGTTAATATACAGAAATATTTATAACCACGTATATCAATTATAAATGCATCTAGTCCAACTAACTAATGCAACCACTAAGAGTCCGGATAAAAACCCGTTTTATAAATGCTATTTTAAAAAATGGTTATAGTCCAGCAAAAATATTTGACCTGGTTCTCTATAACCTTGGCTCTGATACCAATCTGTAACAACCCTAAAATGGGTCGCAGCGGAATAAGGATATCCGGGGCGTGTTACTTCATAGATCAATAGACCAAAAAGTCGTTTTAAAACTGATACATTGGATTTAACAAATATTTGTTACAAATAGCCCGAAGCTTTAACTTGTTCCTTATTATTATTACAAAGATACTGGTTCACAACACATGAGTTTCCCAAAACATAATACAACCATATCTTTACAATGACATCCCATAACAAAAAATCACCACTATCCTTGGCACCCTTAATTCTTACTGATCTCTCCTGAAAACAAATTTGCTTTAAAAACGTCAACAAAAATGTTAGTGAATTCATAGGTTTTGATAAATCATATATGCAGGACAGCAAGACCTGTCCCCGTATTATTCAACACATTCAACATCACAAAACCCGATTACATTTTCCTAAGCTCATGACACTGAAGCTCAACAATCTTTCTCGCAATATTATATATATTGCAATTTCTGCCCGATTAGATGTTTAACCCGAAACATCCCTAAATCTTACATGCTATACGTTCGTTCTCGGTGATAGCTGGTCACCCGAACGGGATGGTCAATCCCAAATAGATCTATTCATAACATTCGCGCTCACATAATGTAATTCACAACTACATCTATGCAATTGACAGTTCATGATAATGGGCTCAACTTGGGTTATCGCTACTTAGGCAAACACGTAATCAATATAAAATATACACTTGCGTCCAATTTATAAAACAAAGCATGTTTCCACCCCAAAGTTATAAATCATTGAAAATACGTAAAATATGGGGCTATGAACTCACCTTGAGTTCTGATAATCCAAATATCACAGATAACGCGTCACGTAAATCGTCAGATGCAACCTATTTAATATAATTCGCTAGTACCATGTACTTTCGAATTAACTAACATCATATACAGGTCTATGTTAGTTACATCATACTATCGTTCGGGCTATCATAATTTAAGAGGTCATGTAGTGACGTATGAGGAGCTAGGACACTTTAAATCGTAAATCCAGCAACTCGTCGATACGCCACCCCGAAGAGGCCTCATTATGAAACTCCCTAGTAATATAGTACTTTGATAACCACATATAATTTTATACAGCTTAATCACAATCTAATTGTTTTGGAATAATTGCGTTTAATTAGTTAAAATGTTTATAATTATTGTTGTAGTAAAACCGACGTAACT
Organism: Tanacetum coccineum; assembly: GCA_026074375.1. Classification (NCBI taxonomy): domain Eukaryota; kingdom Viridiplantae; phylum Streptophyta; class Magnoliopsida; order Asterales; family Asteraceae; genus Tanacetum; species Tanacetum coccineum. The sequence goes on along the minus strand of BQNB010149269.1, from coordinate 5,044 downwards.
TTCGCGTTTTAAGTCCGATTTTGACGTTTCTTATGCCCACGCTTTCGTATTAGAACGAGTTATCATAATTTGACATTTTCATATTTTTGACCCTCTGATGAACAGTACTTTTTACTGTTCACACCAGTTATTAAGTTATTTTTATAGTTTTAATTATCGTAAAACCCGTAAACGTCATATTTTATTCGTTATAGCTCCGTTTTTAGTGATTCTTTCGAGCACGTTCTCGTAATTGAAAGTTCTACTTATTTATGAGGTTTACAAAAATAATTATTTCTGTCATGAACAGTAACTTTTATAAAAATAGTTTTATAAAAGTATTAATTGTCGTAAACTCGCGAAATTCATAACTCGTTCGTTATTAATTGAAAAATTACGATTCTTATCATTTTGGAATCCTAAAAATATGTGTAATCTGTCAAAATTACTCAACTTGCTGTTTTATATAATTTTTATAAATTGTTTTATAAAAATTCTTTTATAAATCCGTTTAATTAACGTATAACTCGTAATTAGCGTAACTTTTTCGTTATTTATCCGTTTGACAAGTTTCTTACCTTTTCGGAATCGTCATGATGTGTAGAATTTTATAAAAACATAAAATAATATGTTATTTACACGAATTTTGGACAGAATCTTTGCATGACTTTGTTAAGTCCATTTCTAACCTTTGTTTCCATATCTTCACTTTATAACTTTTACCACTTGTCTTATATTCCATATATGCTATATATCATAGGTATATTAAAGTCCATAATCCCATACAATGTCCATTTGTCCAAATTTATAAGTTCATCATAATACTTATAAACCATAACTTTTGTATTTAACCATTAATCACTAGTTTTATATATAACCATTTTTACATAATAACCATAAGTGTACAAGTCTTCACATCTTGTTATAACCTTATTGTAATGATCATATGACATTACTAAAAGTCCATAATCTACATTAACATGTCATTTGCACTTCTTTTCCTTGTAACATATCAAGTGTACTTTATAAACCCTAATTTGTAGTTAATCATTTTTACACCAAAACAACATGGTACAATACTTTCTCATCCATTTTAACATGATATTAGCAATATCACAACATATATAATAGTGTACAAAATGATCATTACAAGTAAAAAACTCCAGTTACATGATAAAAATCCTAAATGGTGATTCAAGCTATAAAGATATAACATATGCATATAATGATAAATGTAAGAATATAAAGAGTTCTAAATGACCTTATGATGTATGAAGATGATGACAATCAAGTGCTAAACCCTTGTTTAGACTTAAAATCAAAGCTTGCACAATGAAAACCCTAGTTTTCTAAGTGAAAACCCTAACTTCCCTTTTCTTGATTAAAGCTTGAATATGGTTAATCAATGCTTGGAACCGTCTTAGAATACCTTAGATATGATGTGTATAAGTGTGTATAGGTTGTAGAATAATTGATATGGATTATTGTGGGGAGTGGTTTCAAGCCGTGGGCTTGTAGGTACCAAGAGAGGGTTTTTGTTTGATTTTTCTTAAGTAATATGAGTTGTGTGATGTTATCTCCATGCATGCATGTATATATGATATAAGATTAGTCAAGGAGACATAAAGAGGGTCTTAAGGGTTCCTTGGTCAAGGTATTTGGTCAAATGTTGAAGAAGTTGGTTGTATGTCTCCTAATAGTTGAGATTATCTCATGAAAACTAGGAAGTTTGTTTTCTATGCCATTTTCTTTGTATGATTTGGCCCATATCTGGCCATAGTATGATATAGGTGATGTATTTTTTTAGTTTTTAGGTATTGGTATAAATGTGGGTATTTGTTGAAGCGTAGAAAAGTTTTGGTGGTTTCGGGAGTGCCTAAACGTAATTTATCGCGAAACGTAAAAACTTTACGCAACCAATAAAAATAAAATGAACAAAGTTAATAATTATCCTCAAAATAATTACTTAACCCTTGCTTGATGTAAACATTTAATTGTTTGATGTCCGTTTACATTGAACGCTAATTTTTAGCCTACGCGATTTAGCTTAACGTTTACGATTTAAAACAAACGCGTACATTACAAAAGATACATAGTAGATTTATCGTCGTCATCAATGACTTGAAAACACAGGGTGTTATAGACTTCCCCCATTAAATGAGCCTTGTCCTCAAGGCTTACGGACCTTGTCCTCAAGTCTTACGATGCAGCAACTTTAGAACGACAGTGCGATCTTGGGTGAAGGTGTGGGTATTTCTTCTTGAATTGGTCCTTTACGTTCCCACGTGAACTCATGACCTCTCTTGGAGTTCCATCGAACCTTGATTAATGGAATGCGGCTTCGCTTCAACCATATTTTAACTTCACGTCCACGGTCTCAACGTGTTCCATCAACAAACTGAAGCTTTGTCATCAAAATGAATCCAAGTCAACAGAACGGCTAAACGGTGCGGCGGCATAGCACTTTTCAAATTTGATACGTAAAATGTATTTGTGAACCCTACATAGTCTTCTGGAAGCTCGAGTTTGTAAGCAAACTCTCCAACCTTTCCTAACACCTTGAAAGGTCCAACATACCTGGGGTTTAACTTCCCCCGTTTGGCAAAACGTATGACCCCTTTCCAAGGCGAAACTTTAAGCATAACTTTATCCCCGACTTGGAATTCCATCGGTTTACACATTAGATCGGCGTAACTCTTCTGTCGATCCCGGGCGGCTTGCATCCTTTGCTTGATTTGCACGATTCTCTCAGTTGTCTCTTGAATCAGTTCGGGACCAAGGATTTGAGCTTCTCCAACTTCGGTCCGACAAATAGGTGACAGGTGAACGACACTATCTCGAACCGCATACAGTGCTATTCGAATGGTGGGGGCGCCATAATGCTAAAGCCCCGTGATAACTGATGTTGATTGAAAACTCGACCAACGGCAAATGGTTAACCCAACCTTTTTTGAAATCGATCACGCAAACACGCAGCATATCCTCGAGAGTTTGAATTGTCCTCTCGCTTTGCCCGTCTATTTGTGGATGGTACGCAGTACTCATATCCAAGTTTGTACCTAAAGCATTTTAAAGTAACCTCCAAAAGTTGGATGCGAACATCAGGTCGCGATCGCAAATGATTGAAACAGGTATTCTATGCCTCGTGACAACCTCCTTTAGGTAAATTCTTGCAAGTTTATCCATAGGATCAGTCTCTCTCATTGGTGTGAAAATTGCAGACTTAGTGAGTCAGTCCATAATCACCCAAATGGTGTCATAGCCTTGCGACGTCTTAGGAAGCTTAGTGACAAAATCCATAGTGATGTTGTCCCATTTCCATTCAAGTATCTTGGGCTGTACAAACAATCCTGATGGTCTTTGATGTTCGGCCTTGACCTTAGCACAGGTCAAGCACTTGCTAACATAGGTGGGGATGTCGGCTTTCATATTGGGCCACCAATATAGCTTCTTCATATCTTGGTACATCTTGACAGAACCCGGATGTATAGAGTATTTTGATTTGTGGGACTCGTGCATGATCACAGTCCGTAAATTGACATAACAAGGTAGCCAACTCCTTCCATTGAGGCATAGAGTTCCATCCGCACAAGGTTCCAACTTTTCCGTCCTGATCGCCTCTGGATTTTTAGCGTTTTCAACCAACATTCCTCCAACATCTTCGTTCTTGATGTTCTTTGGTTTTCGTGCTTCAGTCTGAGCATTCAAGATTTGTTTGGGAAGATCCAAGCCAATAGTCATGACTAAGGCTCGAACTCTTAATGGTTGATCTCTCTCCTTCCTGCTTAGAGCATCAGCAACAACGTTTGCCTTTCCCGGGTGATAGCGAATCTCACAATCGTAATCACTGAGCAACTCCAACCAACGACGTTGCCTCATGTTCAACTCTTTCTGATTAAGAATGTGTTGTAGGCTCTTATGATCAGTGAACACCGTGCACTTGGTTCCATACAGGTAGTGCCTCCAAATCTTGAGAGCGAACACTACTGCTCCAAGTTCCAAATCATGAGTCGTATAATTCTTCTCATGAATCTTCAGTTGGCGTGATGCATAAGCAATCACCTTTTCTCTTTGCATTAACACAGCGCCCAAACCCTTCTTTGAAGCATCGCAGTATGCGATAAAATCTTCGCTTCCTTCAGGTAAGGCCAGGATTGGTGCACTGCACAACTTCTGCTTTAACAGTTGAAAAGCTGCTTCTTGTTTATCACCCCAAACAAACTTGACCTTCTTCTGAGTAAGCTTGGTCATTGGTTTGGCGATCTTCGAAAACCCTTCAATGAATCTCCGGTAATACCCAGCAAGACCTAAAAATTGACGAATCTCCGTTGGCGACTTAGGAGATGCCCAATCTTTAATGGATTCGATCTTGGCGGGATCCACGTGAATACCCTTACTATCAATCACGTGACCTAGGAACTGTACTTTAGGAATCCAAAATTCACATTTGGAAAACTTGGCATACAACTCCTCTTTCTTAAGCAATTCTAAGATTAGCTTAAGGTGCTCTTCGTGTTCTTTCTTGTTCTTTGAATATATCAGAATATCATCAATAAAGACAATTATGAATTTATCCAGATATGGTTTGTACACCCTAGGGGTGAGCATGGTGCAGATCGGTGCGTTTTTTGGCAAAAATCACACCGCATCCGCAATTGTGGTTTTTAAAAAGTGAGAATCCGCAACCGCGCGGTTTTTGCGGTTTTGGTTTTGTGGGTTTTATTGCGGTTTTGCGGGTTTTATTGCGGTTTTGCGGGTTTTGCGGGTATTAACCGCACCGCACCATCACTTATAATTTATATAATTTAATTACACCCAAAAAACGCCAAAAAACAAATGTTACAACAAAAAAAGCCAATATTGTTACGTATATAAATTTCATTTGTGTGTGTAATGGATCTTATAATAACTATTATACCATTAGAAACCTTATAACACACATTAAATAATCAATGTGCCGTTTTTCGGTTTTATAAAATTAAAGTGCGGTGCGGTGCGGATTTTGCGGTTTTATTTTTTCTTAAAACCGATCCACCGGTTTTTGCCGTGGTGCGGTTTTTGTGGT